>CM076657.1:5929126-6005074 GCA_038496675.1 Rachycentron canadum | reverse complement strand
GAATAAATATATATATAATATATATAATACATATATATAGAATATATATAATAATTTTTGACATCAACCCAGTCATGAGCAGAGTGATAAGATTTGCCTACTGTGAGTTCAGCTGTATCTGGAGACAGTGGATCAGTAATCTTGGACAACAGGCTATGAGTGGTCCATCTCGGATGTGTTACAGTTACCTGGCAACAGGTCTGGTGGCTGTGCCATCAGAGTTTCTTTCTGAGTTCTTAGTGTGCCGGTGGTCTGCGGGTGGTAGAGGGCAGACCATGTTATCTGCAGTTCCCTTGCGGGTTGATGCGTGATAACACTCTAATTACAGAAGTTAACTTCAGGCCTTTTGAGGAGACTGACAACGGTCAGTTTATGCCAAAGAGCATTGGCAAATAGCTGGGCTAAGAGCTGGGACTGTAAAGGAGGAGGTTCAATGCACGGATGCATGGAAAGGAAAAAAAATTTAAACTTCGATCCTCTGACACAAGTTTATTTTAAAAATTAAACATATAGAAACACAGAAGTGAATCAAAACAGCTGAAAGCAAGAGTGAACTCTTTAAATAAGCTCATAATGACCAGGAGAAAAAAGGAAACTTTACTACAACTGGCCCCGAATTCCTCACGAGAAATATGAATAAAGACCAAGTGGGATTTATCGGGCACATAACTGCTGTTTGGTGAGACACATGAATGAGCTAGTATGAAGCTTAGCATGACTACTTGGTACTTGACCTAAAGGTACTTGACCTACCTTGTCGTGACATGTTTTTACTGATCTCAAGTATGCAACAGCACCACAGGCATATTCAGAAGCATCACAAGAGATATGGATGTCTTGAACTGTGGTGGAAGCATCCATTTCTTTGGAAGTATAATAGTGAGGAATGGTGACTCTTCTACCCGGGATTTCCAAGCTGTGAAAAGGTAATATTGAAGAAGGGGATCATCTCACTGTTGCAGCCTCCAGCACGTTTAACCCATTTTATTGAGTGTCCCATCTGGGACACTCAATAAAATGCATTTGCAATTTTGACTACAAAATCAATCACTATGTTAGGGTTACGTTCACACTCGTGAACGTGCGTATGTACACAGGTCTGTTCTGGGACTTAATACTTCACTTAGTAACCACAAATTTTCAGCACAAATCCTCCAGGGCTTGAAGGCAAACAGATAATTGTATTATGTTTCTACTCAGACCACAGGTGTATTCACAAAGCCAGAGTTACATTCAAAACTGCAAATTTTCAAGACTCAATTAATCAACAATTAATCTAAGCATTTTATTCTTTCTCAGTTCAACAATATGGGAATTTTCACCTGTTTCTAGACACGACCACTGTGTATCTGGCCACACTAGGTGGAGGTAACCTCCCGTGATAGCAGTTAGCCGTTACACCTGCCAGAGTTTCCAGCACCTAATCTAACCGCTCACCTCAGGGTCTGAGGCAGTCTATCTACTCACGGACAAAACTAGTCACACTCAGGGCAGAATAACAACTGAAGGGACACTCAGAACCCGCTACCCACGAACAGGCTGTTGCCTATAATTTCTGACAACTAGTATGAAGCTTACTGAATGTAGCCTCTCAACAATATTTATGATCACTGTACAACTTTAGAATTTGACAATCCTTGTTGAAATGGGGCACCAGAAAAAACATCTGAAAAATACAACAGGACAATGACTGAGTTTAAGATATTTGTTAACTAAACTACTATTTACAGGGTTAATGAAATATCTAATGTTTGAGCAGTGAATGGTATAATGAATTTGGCAATGGTGGGAGAGAATGTCGTGGCTATTTACAAATATGGCTGTACAGCTAAGTTAAATGATAAATTATTACTACTAATGGCATTTGAGAATTGGATATTATTTTATCTGACATCAGAATTGTGCACTTTGAAAACTCGCAGCACCAAAAGATTATTCTACTTTTGTCTTATAGCAAATCTGGAGTATACCACCATGTCCCAGCTGAGTTAAAGAAATCTTTCTGTGGTTGCTGAGCTGGCACAAAAGTTGAGGCATGGAAATGAAGCCTTTTCTGCCATGAGTCAACATGGGGAATGTCAACTCTGCCCAGAAAAAAGGACGAGCTGGAGGCACTAGTGAAGACCCAGGGAGCACACCGTGAGTGCAGTCTCAGATGTTTCACTGAAACACATTAAATCAAAACATGGCAGACTCCTGTGTGGATCTACCTGGCTTCACTCTGATAAGATCAGACAGAGATGGGTGGAGGACTGGCTTTTTTTGTGAACCAGAGATGGTGTAACTCCGGTCATATAACTGTCAAAGAGAAGATTTGTTGTCAAGACATTGATCTTTTGGCCGTTGGTCTGAGACCTTATTATGTTCGCAGGGAGTTCAGTCATATCATAACAATCCTGGTTTACATTCGACCCAAAGCAACCGCTTCGTATCATTCATGAAACTGTTGCCAGGATACAGACTCAACATCCTGATGCTTTCATCATAACATCTGGAGACTTCAATCATGTGACCCTCACCTCCCACCTGACTGGATCTGCTGTACGCCAATATCAAGAAGCTTACAGAGCTGTTGCCTTACCACCACTAGGCAGGTCAGATCCCAACCTGCAGACCTGTTACAAACCCTGTAACACCATCCAACCCATCATACTCAGAGACAAGTTCAAAGAGATGGGTGGAGCCCTCCTTTGTTTCCTGGATCACAGATTACCTGACAGAAAGGCCACAGTTCTTCAGGCTGGGGAACCATGACTCTACAACAGTGATGAGCAGCACAGGGGCTCCACAAGGGACTGTTTTGGCTCCTGTTCACCTTTTACACAGTGGACTTTAAGTACAATTCAGTGTCCTGCCACATCCAGAAATACTCTGATGATACTGTGATACTATTGTGGCGTGTATCAGAATGGACATAAAGAGGAGTATAGGGATCTGACAAAAACCTTCAGTGGCTGGAGTCACAAAGACTGTCTCCTACTGAAGACCTCAAAGACAAATGGCAGCAGATTTACGAAGGTCCAAGCCCCCTCTTCAGCAAGTAAACATTTGTGGGGTGGACATCAAGGTGGTGCCAACCTCCAAACATCTAGGTGTACACCCGGACAACAAGTTGGACTGGTCCCTGAACACAGATGCCCTCTAGAGAAAGGATATTGCTTGTTCCAAGAGCCATAAGACTTTATAAGTCTGTCTGTAAGATGTAAGATTGTTTTTAACAAACATTTATAAATTAATTTCATTATTATTGTTATTATAATTATTATTATTATCATTGTGTAATTATTGTTGAAGTGATTGGTCATATTTACCTGAGCTGCTTGACAACTAAATTTCCCTCTGGGAATAAATAAAAGTATATCTATATCTATATCTATATCTATATCTATATCTATATCTATATCTACATATCTATATCAACCCATTCATGAGCAGAGTGTTAGGATTTTGCCTATTGTGGTTGAGCTTTGTCTGGAGACTCTTGGCTAGAACCTAAAGCAGCAGATTGGTGATCTTGGACATCAAGCCAGGTGACTCTAAATGGAGGATATGCAGTATTTGGTCCCATAACAAGATAACTGAAATGCCTAAGTCTTTAAGATCTTCATGTTTGTAAAATTGTATGTGAATCTTAATAACCTGCTACTCGTATATTTGTAAGCATGCACATATAATTGTGTTTCGCAGAAGGTGGAATTACTACGGCTGAATGTAAGATTGCACTTGTGTTCAGGGCAAGACTGTTATGAAATGTGAAAATAGGAAAGAGCCCCAAACCCTAAACATTTAGTGTGCAGGTAGGACTGTGTGCTACATGTTCATGTAGTCATGTAATTCAAAAGGTGACTGTCGTTTAAGGTATTGCATTTTTATATGCATTCATAAACATGTCCACTGGATGGAGCCAGAGTTTTAAACCTCAATAAAAGTGACAAGATGTATTGCATTTTTGTGTTCTTTAAACTCCACTGAGTTCCATGCTTCCTGCAGGTCTGAGAGTTTAGCTTTAAGTCTCGTCATGTCATGTGTGTACCAAATTTGGTAAGTTTTCCTCTAGTCTGAAGGTGTAAAAGTTTGATAAGAACAGCGGTACACAGTGCACAGTACAGTTTCAACAGAGTATTTCAAATCTCCATGTTGTCCACAGGAATCAACATTTCTCAGTGACCCGTAGGCACTTGGCTGCCCTCAAAATATCATGTCACCTGTTGATACCTGTATGGATGGCAGGATATCATCATCCTGGCAGCCACCTCTCTGTATGGATAGCTGCACTGTGTGATGTATTTCTCCCTTGAACCTATGCCACCTATCCCAGAACCCCAGGATTCTTCTTATTACATAAAAGATTGTGTTACCTCTCCACTGTCACTAGGTGCATGTTAATGGTTGGTCTCTGTGACAAATATTGTAATGAATATTCTCCAGACCTGGTCTACGTGTGACTTGCACATTTTCCCCAAACAATAAAATTGATAAAATCAAGTGAACTTGAAGCTTAAGTTGTGGCTTTTTGCATTTTCTGTATCTGTACTAATGTGTGTATCCTTACAGCAATTGAGACTGACTTCATCTGTAGAGTTATCCAAAGTGGTGTACACACTGGCACCAAGCAGCAGACAGAAAACCAGATGTTTTCCCCCAGGAGCTGCTCACAAACATAACTCCAGTTAAACCTAGCTGTTGCTCTGTCACAGCTGGATGTTAGTAGTGTTCACCATACCAATTTACATGATGATTGTGTTCACAGTTTGTTTCCACTGCCTCTGAGTGGCTAAATAAATGAATAAATAATTTCATTTTTAATACATTGATTAATTAGAGGTTAAACTATTGCTTGTTGTTTGGCTGTTAACCCCTGAAATTGTGTGGTTGGCATGTGTGTGTGTCTGATTAGAACCCACCTTATGTTGTACACTCACCAGCCACCACCGTCTCGCTCTCTCTCGCTGTCTCAGGGATCAGTAGCAGTGAATGAGCAGCTTGCTCTGTCACTGTTAATGCCAACAAGAGAGAGGAAGGGTGTGCTTCACACACTGTATACCTTCATACAAATAAAGAAACGAGAGAGTGCAAGAGAGAAAAGAACAGAAGAAGAAAGTTTGTCATACTGACGAGAGAGTAGAGGAGAAAGGGAGAGTGATAGGAAAGGAAGGAAAGGTCTCAGGTAGGAGGAAAGAATGAAAATAGATGTGTCACTCTGTTTCTTCCAGCTCCTCTGATGTGGTTTCTCTGTAGCTCCTAAAGAAAGACTGTCTCGTTCTCCATTCTGTTGTCCTGTTTACCATCCCTCCATCCAATCAGAAAAGACGTGTGGGGCAAGACCTAAAACTGAAAACGACGGGAGGACAGTAAGAAAAACAGGACCGAGAAGAGTTCGGATCACACAACAGGGTAAGTAGACTACAGAAGCATGTTGGCTTTATACTTACTCTTCTTATTCTCTGTGTGTGTCTATTTTTGTTTTTTTAAATATAAAGAGTAAAATATAATTCTCTGGAAATGCACAGATCTATTTCACTATCAAAGAAAACTAAAACAGACAATAATTTCACCATTTGACATTTTAATCAAGCTGGAAAAATTTTTGAGATTATCTTAGATGAGATTAGGGCTTGCTTGTTAGATGGGTATCGTATTCTACAATGTTAATAATGCATGAATCAACTGCTACTAGTTTGTGATAATAATAAGGTACACTACGAGTAACGTTATATCAAACAGCACTTTTGGACGTGAAGGTGTCATAACTGAAAACAGGAACATTGGGAGAAGAGCCTAAAGGCAGACACACACACACAGAGGCAAACACAGTGAACTGTGTGAATTGCAAGTAGACATGTCTATACTTCTAATGGGTCACAAGTTCAGTTGGCTGGGGAGATATTTTTCTAGTTGCATTCAAGATAACATGTTAATATAATGTCATAATGAGCCCACATGAAATGAGTCGCTGATCAGCAGATTATCTAGAGATAATCTTGATAATCTTGTTTTATTCTACTTCTCCAATGAGTCTGAAAATCTTTACAAATGTATTTGATTGGTTTATCTTTTCTGTACTATGTTTCTGTGTTATTCCAAGAGAAAAATATTAATATAATGTCTTTTTGTACATATTCTATTGATGAAATCTACAAATCCACAGAAGTAATCTTGGTCCATGCCGTCCAGAACATCACATGAAAGCATTTTCTGACCTGATGCCTCTATCTGCAGGACAACATCACATACAAATGGTTGAAGTGGTCAGGTTTGGACAGTGTAAGGGTTAGGAAAAATGAAAAGGCTACTTTAAGGTTAGCCGGAGGACATTGTGACTTGCATAAAAACGTAGGTTGTTTTTTTGGGACTTGCTGGCATGACTGTTGCTCCAGGTTTTCTTGGCTTAATGATGGGTTGTGATCATAAATTGTATATAAAAATGGACATTGACATTGACATTGGGGCTAAAAAGTGAAGCCAGTGGAGAAGTGCCTTAAACCTACGTTCTATAGAAGTCAATGAGAAAATTGTGCTTCTTCTCTAGTTCTTCTTCTCTAGTTTCAAGTCTTCTTCAATACAACATAATGTTCATTTATTAAATGACATTTAGGGGAAAATAGACGATAAAGCAGGATATGCATGAGGGCGTGGCTACTGTGTGATTGAGAGACTGTACCACACACAGTGACCTGCTAGAGAAAGAGCAGAGCAGGTCAGATCCACCCCTCACTCCTCAGTTTCACCTGCTCCTACAAGTATGGTTTCGTCTGGTTTTAGATAACCAACAAGTCAACGGCTAATTTACAAACTCGAGATTTCAGAATGGCAGTTCATGAACTAATGGGTGACATCATGGTGGGTTGCCACTTGGTTGTGATTGTTTTCTGTGTCTCTGCACCTCTCTTCACAATAGTAATTATATATCACCTCTTCTACTTTTGAACGAAGGGCCCTGGAATTTGGCATTAGATGATTTGCTCATTTGCACTTAGTAGTAATGCATTGTTAATTTTTAATACACCTCAATCATACATTATTTTGTTGCAGTCTACTTTCATGTTTGTGTCTCAAACTTGTACTTTCAGGGTCCTCTGACTTTATTCTGACTGTGCAGCAAATTGGGTTGACTCCTGAACCCTAACCCTCCCTGGGTACTCACAAAGCTTTTATACTGTTATACTCTTATACTCCTGTGTAGACATTACTGAATCATGAACTGGGTGTAGCCGAGTTCATGTCAACATTCATGTTTCAACACAGTGGCTTAGAAAACAGCAACCTTATTTAAGGGTGAGTGATTTTTTTTTTTTTTAATGATTTTGATGATTCGAGCAGCTCAAGGTCAAAACAAAATACTTTCACTTCAATTGTAACCGGACTGCACTTACATAGCAATTTTCTAGTTTTATCGACCATGCAACAGCAATGAACAACCATGTGATCATGTTGTTCTCAGTGTGAATGATCTCTGGAGGCTAAAAAGGATTTAACTTTTTTCACATATGCAACAATACTGTAAACAAACATACAACAAAAGAAAAATAAAGTTTAGATGCTGCTGTATTTCCTATCTCTTCGCACACTTGGCCAGTCGTTGCATGGAGTGGCTGTGACAGACACAGAGATAGTCCACAGGTACAGGGAGAGGTTTCAACATGCTGCTCATTCTTGACACAACAACGGAGGAGAGCTATGATTTTAGTCGTCTAATCGTTTGACCAATCATTTCAGGGAAAATGTTCTCAGTATTTTTAGCTGCCAGTGTTTTTGAGGCATCCAATACTAAACTGAGGTTTTATTTGCTGAGACTTGACAGAGTAAGTGGTGTTTGCATGTAACAGCGTTTTGCAGTGTGAGACTGGAAATTTACTTTGAGCGACTTGGATCATTTTTAGGTCAGGGTCATTGAATGACGCTCAAAGTCCCTCTGCGCCTTTCTCTGCTTTGTTGGTTTGTCATCTGGCTGATGGAATTTCAGACCGCGTTCAGTCAGATGATCGTAGGGAATGGAAGCACAGGAACAAGTTTAAAGGATGAGAGCCGACGTTTACGTGCACCTCTTCTGCCAATTTATATTTATGTTGAGTAGAGATACAAGGAGAATCTTGTATCTCAACTGCATGTGTCTTGTGTTTCTTTCTTGTTTGTCCATCAATGTTTACCTGCACTTCATCTTTCCTTAGTTTACTTCAGCATTCTCTTCATCCTCCATTTCACTCGTCTCTCCGTTTTAACCATCTCTCTATTTTCATTTCTTGCTTTTTGTTTCTCTCTCTTTATGTATTCTGTTTCTTTTGCAGGATGTTTTACTTTAGCTGTGTCACTCACATTTGGTCACACACTACCTATCAATATTTCAGCATTTAATTACCCCAGCAGAGAGGTCTGGGACAAAGGTTGTGTGTGCGTGTGTGTGTGTGTGTGTGTGTGTGTGTGTGTGTGTGTGTGTGTGTGTGTGTGTGTGTGTGTGTGTGTGTGTGTGTTTATGTGTATGTGATACTATTTCTGTTTTCATAATTAGACTTTTTTTTATAGAAAAGGTCGGTCATAGAGGCAGATGAAGTCAAAGAGAAAGAGAGAGGGAATTGATGGCAGCAGGACGTTTCAAGTCAAAATCTACTTCTGCCCAAATTCTCTGTCCTAACATTTAAGTAGTGCAACACAGGAGTGAGGGAGCAAAGGCTGTGGGAGGCCTTGTTGCTACATGCTGGGTGATGTGAAGGGAGATGGAACCCCTGGGAGACTTACTGAGCACTGCTCATTATAGCATGAACTAAGACACAGAGCTCGTGGCCAGAGCCAACAGCCACTAGAAAGTGCTGCCAGTTTAGTTGGGTTCAGTTTTACTTTCAGTCACTTCTCCCTCTGAAAGGCAGCTGTCACTGCTGCTCAGTGTCAAAGGTCAAATGATCCAAAATAAAGCTGGATAATGACAGAGTAAATGATTTACTGTCATTAATCTGCATGTACACATAGGTTCCAACATTAGTGAGGACTATGTCAATTCCTGAGCAGCAAAGACCAGTGGTTTCTTTCCACAACCACACTTCCTGGCCAGGCGCATAGGTAAGGGCAGGGAAACAGTGGTGATCAGCCAAACATTAATTCTTGGCAGCTGTGTGCAGAAGTGCAGCTCAAGCTTCTCTCCAAATTCTGCGACAATGATGGGCCCGCAGAAAAGGGAACTGCAACTTCCTCCTCCTGGGAGGGAAACAAAGGGGATTGATAGCCCAACATCACCATGAATGGGGACATACCCTTAGCTGAACAGGAGAGGGAATTGTGGGCCTATTTGACCCAGGTAGGGTGCACACTTCAGGATGCCGGGTCTCAAGCAGTAACACAGCAGAGAGCTGCCTCAAATCTTGGTTCGCCTGCTCTGTCTGCCCTTTGGTCTGGTGGTGGTAGCCCAAGTAGAAACGTCCCGAGGCTCTACAGAATGCCTTCCAGACCTGAGAAGTAAACTGGAGTCCCAAGCCTATCAGATTAGCAGTTTTTGGAGCTGAAAGGAGTTTGGGGAGTGGGACAAAATGCACCCCTTGGAAAAATGGTCAACAATGTTGAGTATTGTAGTGTTACCTTCTGAAGGTGGGAAACCAGTGATGAAATCCACAGTAATGTGGTACCAGGGACAACTGGGAATGTGTAGTGGCTGAAGACAACCAGCAGGTGCTTGGTAGGCCACCAGGATGGCAGGCAGGCTTAGAGTTGTGCCCCCACTGTAACACCCATGACCTCAGGTAGTCAGGCACAAACAGACAGTTCTGTTACCTGGGTCTGGTTGAGTCTAATGAGCATCCTTAACTTGTTTTTCTATCTGCCACAGAGCCGCTGCCACTACACATGAAGGAGGCTTGATGGTCTCCAGGGTGGTGTTAGAAGTTAAAGCTAGAGTTTCACTGCCATTGTCAAGACCCCTAACTCACCCGAGAAACGTTCAGGTGCAGGCATGTGTGGTTCACAGAGAGGGAACTGGGGCAAGACTTTGCTGATGTGGAGATCTTCTCCAAGGAGGTCGATGCAGGTGTAACAGCTGAAGGAGTGGTTGACAGGTGCACAGAAACTTGATCCATAATGCTGTGGAATTGGCTAACTCTAGTGTTGAGTGGTTGTCCTGCCAAAATGCTTTGAGCAGTGATTGCATTGTGAACCATGTCTGAATTTTGTCTTTAATCTAAACACACCTAGAATCTGGACACCAGAGCAGAGCAAGACATAATAAAACCACTACTCATCTACTGCTGGTGTTATAATGAAAGCAGAGGGGAGTTAGGGGGAGAATATCTGGGTGTCTTAGATCCAGGAACCAGGAGAGTGGACTGCAGCCTGTGCCCCCCTCTGCTGATCACCTGATCCCTAAAGGGAACACATATATACATGATGATGGTGATATTCACCAATGTGGCATGGGGCTGCAGTGGTTAGCACTGTCAAACCTCGCGCCTGTGGGGTTTGAATGTTCTCCCTGTGTCTGTTTGAGTTCCCTCCAAATATTACAGCTTCCATCCACAGTCCAAACACATGAGTGTGAATAGATATGAATGGAATCTCTATATGTGATGGACTGCCAACCTGTCCAGGGTGTACACTGCACTCACCTAATGTCAGCTGGGATTGGCCCCAGCCCCACCACGACCCTTATGTATAAGCAATATAGATAATTGATGGATGGATGATATTCCTTCCTTTGTCTGTGGAACAAAGGACCATGTAGTCTTCCCCATTCTGTGAATGGACTGGTCCCAACACCAATACGACTGCATAGTCTGTCTGAAAGAAGAGTGGTTGACTGTATCAAAGGCTGCTCTTAGGTTGCATAGTAGTAAAATATCATTTTTTTTGTAAGTATATTGGACCTCAGGTAATTTACAATTGTCACTAGTGCTCTGCACTGATTGGTCCAAAAACCAGATTGGTATGAAAATGATAAATTGGAAGCTGGTCTATAGTTAATTGTTTCTCTTCAGAAGAGGTTTAACTGTGGTGGAAGGGAAAACAGCCATCTGAGGAAAATCAGAATTAAAACAGCTGTTAAAAGTTTTAAAGATGGTTGTGGGATTGAGATCTAAAACACAGATTGCTGGTTTTAATTGTGAAATAACTTTTCCACAAATTTCCCCATCAACTGAGACAGAGGTGTTCATTTAAAAATCAAGGTTTTGTGGTGTTAAAATTCATTAAAAAAAATTTAATTAAATAATCCTGCCATAGTTGATGTGGGTAATTGAAAGTAATTAGAGATAGAAAATTCAAATGGTTTGGGTGGTCATACACAATATAGGACTGCTAAAAATAAAAGTGATGACCAAACAATGGCCAAATTTAATGTCTAGAAAACCAAATGGGGCTGAGGGTTTTCTTGCTGTGCCCCTACCTTTATTGCCTTTCCTGGAGCAAAGACACAAGTTTGTATAGTGTAAATATGTTAGACAGCAGCCAACTGTGCTGACCAATACCTTGGCCTTGCCACGGTAGAAGGGAGAGGGTTTAAGTTTTGAGTTTGTCAAACAGATGGTTAGACTGCTGTTTGGTGGTGATATCCAGAGACAGGGGCTGGAGCTCCTTGCAGCGCTAGTGTAAATAGTGGTGTAGAGTGATGAGTCAGTGTGCAGGAGGAGCATCCAGTTATGACTGCATGAAGGATCAACCGTGAGCTGTTGCAATCCATGTGATGGGGAGGGAGGTTTATTTATTATGATAATAAATAAATAATACATTTCTGGTTCGCCCTCTAACAGGTGTTTTCTGTTGACAGATATAGGAGTTTGATCTGACATGACCCCTCAAATGGCAAAACATGCATCAAAAATTGAAACTGAAATCTAAATTGCCCATTTCCTGTCTGTTTCAGAGGTTAGCTCCAATAGGCCTTTTTTAAGTATTGTCATGTTCTATGTGTGTACCAATATTTCCTCAAATCTGAGGGTGGGGAATTTTGATTTGAAATCTTTAGGGAGTGCTATTTTGGACACCTCATCATGCTCATGCCCACAACATTTAGGCCTTTCCTTCAAGTGGTCATCTTCTTTCTCTCTGTCTTTCTCAGGGTCTACAGGTGATTGCTGATGTCCAGTCACACGGACAGAAACCAGAATTATGGTCATTTTACAACAGGTAAACACACACTTGTGTATTATGTTGAGGTTAAGGGTAAAGCATTTAGTTGTGATATGGTATATTAAATATTATGTCAACGAATGTCTCACAAAGATAGACATAGAAGTGAGTGTATATTTGTGTCTGTAGTTTGTCGCTGTGAAAATACAACACTCATTAATGATCAGCTACTCATTATGTTGTGTGTAGTTGCCACTGAATTCTCTGACACAAACACGCACACACATAAACAAAAAGATAGGCACACATATACAAGCAAAGAATTGTTGGACGGGGAAATCAAATGTGTGTGTGTGTGTGTGTGTGTGTGTGTGTGCGTGCATGCCCAGCTTTTTTGATACTCAGTGAATGCGTTGTTGAACTTGTCAGTCTTTCTGATCGACTAATTAACTCTGACAGTGTCCCCTGCTGAGGAGGCCCAAATGAGTCGAGCCAACAAAACAAGCAAATACACTCTCTCTCTCTCACACACCCACACACACACACACACACACACACACATATAGATCAGCCCTTTTTGCTGTGTCTGTTTGTCTCATCACAGACTATTTCTCCTCTATCAAGACTGCACAGAGTGTACTGTTTTTAGACAGAGAAGAAGCAACACTGTGGATAATATTTGGATAATCAACAGGATACTTTTGTTGCCATTATAATTAAAGTTAAGATGCTGTGTTTTTATTGATTTGATCTATTTTTTGGTTTATTTTACCACAAAGGATATTTTGCTCTGATATTTTTTTCTTATCTTTCTGGATTTTTTTTTTCTTTCTTTTTTTTACAATAAACAACAACCTTGCTCAGTTGACAGATCAAAACAAGGAAGCATTCGTGGTGAGCATGGTGTGCAGATCCTAACTACAAATCTTAACCATGACAACTAAAGTGAACAGGAAGGAGTTTGATTTGCTACTTGATGGCTGGGACACGAATGTATGCCATCTCAGCTTCAGATACACCACCCTCATAAAGGTAAACTCAGGCTCCAGTCAGGAGTTCAGCAAGCTTCCGAACAATGATGTTCAATACACACACGAGTTTATTATTAGTTAGTTTATTATTTTAGTAAAAGCTGATAAATAACAATATAAAATGTTGTCTGGTGCTATCTATTATTAATATCCAGTAATAAAATATAGCATGTATGTATGTATGTAGTATGTATATATTCAAACCAAGAGGTAAAGATTAAAGAATGATTTATTGCAGAAATGCAGCTTTACAATTCACCTTGACCACTTGACCTTGACCACCTCGGTTACTTCTCAGTTTAAGTAGACAGGACAGGGGCCAACCTTCACTACACACCAGTACTCACTGCAGTCACTGACTGATTTTTAAAAGTATAACCAGTGTCAAACGTTAAGCCTGTCCTGACTGCTGGCTGGGATTTGATCTGAGGGGGGAAGTAAACAATTCAGCTCACTAAAAAAAACCCCACAGCGTTTCATATTAAAACTCCAAAACTAAACAGTTAGCGCTGCTGGTCACCTTTGCATTGGCCAATTTAAGGAAAACGTTGTTAAATTCTAATTTCTACAGTGAACAAAAGACACTAAGAGATATCACTGGTGTATACGATATATATTTATTTAGTCAAAGAACCATTTGCCACATGATTAATTTGATACTCTCTCTCTCTCTCTCTCTCTATGTGTGTATATATATATACACACACACACACACACACACACACACACACACACACACACACACACACTATGCACTGTACACGCAGTAACAGAAAGTTACTCCACCTCCATCAGAGGAGGTATGTGGTAGTCTCTGGCACTTCATGATCCCTATGGACACACACACAACAGACACACACAGAGGTAGAAGAGAGTTAGCCAGAAAGAAAATGAAAGAGTAGTTAACTGTTGAGTATTAATATATTCAGTCTACATATACTACATGAGATTTGGTTAATTTACTTCGAATAAGCTCTTACTAACTTGATTTGTCGATAGCTGAACATGTGAGTCACGTGGTGTCCTCTGGGTAACGTAGTCAATATAGGGCACATACAAATTACCGAGAGCCTGAAAATGAGAGGGCAGAAAAGAGGAGAAAGTTACTTTCTCTTCTTTTTCTACCAGAAACTTGCGAGAAACGCCGGTACACAAGAAACAGTGACGTTGCACTAGTGAAATGAAGCTGTGGCACTACTCCGAGCACTGCCTCACACCTGGAGCTGCCGGAAGTCTTTATTGTCTTTAGTCCCACCAAGGGGCTGGGGCCACTGCTTCTGAGCAGGGTTATCAATTTCATATCAATTTAAAATTCCATTAATTACATCTCAAAGATTTTCTCCGTGTACTGTCTCCTTGCTTCGTGTTTTTCCATCTTTGTGAAGGCAGCGTAGGGACAAAATTATATTAATGAATTATATTATGTTATTTGTTCACTGAAGCAGAAGAGCTGCTCTGTCTGTTCTGATAACTAGTTAATTGGGTGACAAATACCAACACAGTTTTTTGTCACTATATTTCACCCCCTAACCTTTATACTTGTCTAAATGATCAATCTAAATGCAAATGAGATGAGCTGGAGGTGCCTTTATTGAACATGTGGCCTTTTAAACGCGTTCTTTTGTCACTCTGGCTCCAAACACTTCTTCTGTATATTTGGATTGCTGTGTCAGCTCACTGAAATCTTCCATCAGAGGCTGTTTCATTCTCACAATAAAAAAATATTGTAAAACACACTGCAAACAATAATGACCTGCAGAACACTGTTAAAAACCTGACTTCTACCCAATCCAATTCTCTGCAGTTGTTCAACTAGAAAGTTTCTTAAACACCAGCAGAGGGCAGACCCATACCTGAAGAAGTGAGCAGTATCTATCTGTCCTCCCCTGGAGGGAGATGGTGTTACTTGAGGTAAACCTTTTACACAATGAGGGTAACATGACACACAAAGCTGCAGTGTGACATGCCTGGAGCAAGTCTTAAGACTGAGCTGAAAAGATGGCTCTTAGTGACAACACAAGCCTTTGCTGAACTTTAATCAAACACATTTTGAAATAATGAAGATTGCTAAATGCCTGGTGGGGCATTGGTGCAGCCCTCAAAAAACTGAAAAATAATCATGTGTGATCAAGATGATATATATATATATATATATAATATATATTACAGAATAGTTGTTATAAGCATTATTGTATTATTCCTGCAAAATGTATCTTTGATATTTTGATAATTAATCATAATCAAATGACAAATAACATGTTTGCCATATCAACATTACCTCAGTGACATGTTGCACCACCTCCAAAAGACAAAAACATCAGCTCTTGCAGCTTTAAGAATTAAATAATACAGTCAAAAGAGTCTATTAAATGTGGTAAGAACGTGTTTTTTTATTTAGAGTAGATGGATTAAATAATTAATATTATAATATTCAATATTCAGTTGCTAATAGTCATTGAATGCCTGTTACTTATTATCAGCTTGTAACAGATTGTTGTCACAATTGTGGCATTTTAGAAGATTAATTTATTTGTAGACTCTTTGCTTCAAAACATACATTCTCTAGCAAGAGCAGCGCTAGCTGACATGGTTGAACAATTATTGTAAACATGCACCATGCACAGAAGCTCAAAATCACATTAAAAAAGATATACAGAAAACTATTTTTCATTATTGTTGATAATTGATTATTGTTCTTAATATTCTTCACATTAGCAATAATAATCTGTGAAAATACCAGGGTTATTTTATGTCTTATGTATGTTAGTTAGTGATCATGGACAGATGACAGGGAATTATGAAGCAAATGAACACTATACACACTAAACACTATATAGTACAGACATTCCCAGGTCCCAATTCCCAGAATTCAAATCAGTGACATTATGGGTCATGGTTGGCATTTTAACACGAAACAACAGGGCATCCCAAATGCTCTGATCTGTCCTCTATGTGGTTTCCTTTCCACACAGCACACAGGAGTGACACTGGCAGATGTAAGTGAATACCTGGATCATGCCTTGCCTGAATTATTTACCTGGCGAAAGAGATGATGAAAACACACACCCATCCACCATAGGATGGATATTACATCACTGACAACAGCACACTAATACTGTGGCCTCTCTCGTCACATTTGTCTAAAGCATGCTCTGTGTGAGAACATTAGAGTTGCAGCCATGGTATGCTTTTCCATGAATCCAATGTCCCGTGTATTACTGCAAACTGTGAACATAAAGGTTTCTCTTCATGTTCACAGGTTCAGCAGCATAAAATTAGTAGTCTAAGTTACAAGTCAGGGAGTTCACTAAACAGGCATGAAGTGATTCCCCATTACAGTGATGTTTTGTTGCAACTTACAACTCTGCAGTGGCTTAGCATCTTCTTGACATTACTTAAAATCTAGTTGGTTAAGGACAGATTCTTACCAGAAAAATGACCTTGAAAACATATTATACCACTTAATACATGATGGCTTGATTTGAAATAGAAGATTTATGGGTTTTTGGATTTTACATGCATACTGTTAAACCTGCTCCACTCCACTGCACTGGCAGTCACAAATTACCCAATGGCTGTGTCCATTAGCTTTCATTGTCTGGATAGTTGGCCTGGGGGGCTTCATCGATCTTTAAATGACCTCAGTAAAAAGACTCTAAACGCCTGTGAAACTCTCTGTGATTATGAGAGTGATGGTTGTAATGGGAGAATGCTGTCATGAAAGACACTAGACACTGGTCATTCGTAGTTGTACAGATAAAGCTCTTTGTTCATAACATTTAATATTAGCAGGCTTTAGTATTAGTATTTTCATGTGATGTTGACAATATAATGTCATCAGACTTAATTAACATTAGTTCACATAGTTGTTTGCAACAATTTGTACTGCAAACAAAAGCTCCTTTCTTTTGTTTAACAGTCCACAGATCATGACATAACTCTATTGTTGTTTCAGCTAATTATTACTTTCCAGTGGGAAAGTGGTCTGAGACCTTTGTATCCCAGGGTATAAATATAGTGGAGGAAGAGATGAAGAAAAAGAACAAGGGGCAGAGAAAAAGAAATTAACAGAGGACAGACACCAAACAGATCCTCTGTGTTGAATAATTCAGCATGTGATTTGTGATAGTTTGCCATTGGCCCTGCTCACTCGTGCTCACTCTGTCACAATGCTGTGTGTGTGTGAGACAGGTGCTTGGTGGTGTAATGTTCAGGTGGTTCAGTTTGCCAGCCTATTCATTTAATTAAACTGATATAGTGTGTAACACAAACTCAGACAGCCATTCATCTCGTACACACATATGCACACACAATTTGGACTCACCAGCTCACATCTGATACTGCACATGTAGCATTATTCCCATGTATGCTGCTATGATCTTAACAGTGGTGATGCTTAGCATGCTGATGTTGAGCAGGTCAAATTTTAGCCCTTAAGGAAAGATGGGAAGCTCACAAAAGCAGTTGTCATCATCCTCTGTCTTGCCATAGCATGACACTCCATAGCCATAGCAATGTTGTCCTTCCAATGGGGCATCAGAAAACCATTGTATGTGTAATATTTGGAGTATATAAATATATTCTGTCATTTAGTCTGAAGGACCTACTGCATGTATATGGCCCTCATAGGATAACGGTTTCCATTTAACAACATTTAATTCTCCAGGGAACACAAGGATCTAAGACTTTTGTGTTATTGGGATGTCATGTTTTTAAAAGACTCTTGTTTTGTAATAAAAATTATTATTATTATTATTATTATTTTGAAGTTAACACTATACACTACAAACATTTGAGAAGTTAATTTGTAATGAATACTCTTTCTCACTTATACCTACAATATACACCTAATTAATGATTTATTAATTATCAAGTTGTTCCTGATTTGTTGGTTAGAAACTAATTACATTATTATGTCCTCTATTGTAAAGTATTACAATTTTTGTCATTATTTCTAGTATATTTATATTGGCCACAGTGTTTCTCAGTCAGGCAACACACAGTTTACCCTGCAGAATTTACATAGTAATAAGAGGCTTTTGTATATTTATCTATACAGAAATCCAACACCATAAGACACCTCTGAGGAGGAAGTGACATCTTGTTGCCATGGGTGACAGGGGAGGTTGTGGGCTAACAAAGTGTGACAGAGGGAGAGAGAGCAGGAGGCTTGGAAAAGTTACTGCAGTGGAAGCTTAAAACTGATCTGACAGGTAGCTTGATTTTCTTGGATATTATTGAATCTATTTATCTTATAGTAAGTTTGGAAGGTCACAAACCAGGATGAACTAAACAATGTGATGAAATGAAATTGGACATTTTCTTGGCATCCGTTTTTGACATCACTTAAATGGCATTTGGCTTTTTTTTTTTTTTTTTTTTAGATGAACCCAGGAGATAATGTGACTGATATACTGGATTTGATGAATTAAACCTGTTGAACCACAAACATTTTGAAGAGTACTAGAGTGAAGAAGTTGTACCTGTTGCACTGTGGACCTCACAGTTTTTTACATGGATATTTGGCCACACATGTATATTAGGAAAAAACAGCAGAAACAGAATCTGTGAAAACATTAGGTCAATTTACACACCTTTCCACCTATAGTTGTGGATATTTCCGTGAGAAGACTGCTACCATTGGATATCACTGTGCACAAACTGTGCACGTGAAGATGTACACGCGTCGGGACTATATGGAACTGTATGAGAAGGATCAGGCCAAATGGGTGTTGATACACAACGTCAACACTGTGATGAAACACAGCACACTACTGCCGGTATGCTGCAATTGTTTGTGTTTGTCTGTGTGTATTTTTGTGTGAGTATTTTAAGTTTCATGATCCATAAATATTTATCTTTACCACCAACCTTTAGAGGAAACTTCACCTTAAAGCATGGCTGATTTAGATCAAGGAGAGTTCTGAGACCTATTAAAGTAAGACAGGTCAATAGTTGTATATTTTCTGACATATTTAACAATACAGACAAGCTACTGTAACTTTTTGCCATAGGTGTGCATCTTTCATCCGAATTAAAATTGTTGGAATATTTGTGATTAGAAAATCACCATCATTTTTTTTCAAAGATCCTCATATAATATTTGTGACACGAGAGGCTCAAACTGGGGCTAGTGATGACTCTGCTGCTGGAATCCATCATAACTGTCCATAGGTGCTCAAAGATTTTAACTCAAAAGGTTTACATTTCTTTATCCTAACTCCTTCTTCTACATAACAACTGTGTGTGTAGATGTCCTCCCTGACCAACTCAACAAATTCTTGGCACAGGCTTCCAGTCCAGGCTGGACTTTCTGGCTGGACAAGGGGACTGTTTATTTCACCTTTTTTCAGACTGCATCATCTCTGATTTACTAATCCTGTTGTGTGTTCATGTTACAGCTTCAATACACATGGAAAAGGGAATAAAGGTCATGTTAGTGTAGCGTAAGATGACATTATTTAACACACCGTCTGACCATTAATGTGGTTCACTTGTCTTCAGATTGCATTACACCTGGTCTAGGGCCAGTGTGAAAATGGTTATGTAAACAAAAAAAACGTGGGTTCTAAATATGGGTCTGATCATCTTACAAAGATAAACTTTGAATGGGTACCTTAATGCATATCTTAATGCACATGGAGACTCGAGGCACAGTTCCTTTCTGACTTTCTGATTTCTCACTTGATGTTGCTTAGTGTTGTTTTTCTGACTCTGATTTAAAATGTATTTTTCTATCTGATCCCAATCCAAATCCTGGTTTTAATCCTTGATTTCTTTCCAGGGCGACTATGTCTGGTTGGATTTGAAGACCGGTCGGGAGTTTGAGGTACCGATTGGTGCAGTGGTCAAACTGTGTGACTCAGGACAGATCCAGGTGATGGATGATGAAGGAAATGTAAGTGCTGAAACATGGTGGTTTTTGTCAAAGTTGTTATGTCAACATCCCTACAGGTGGAGGGGGTGCCCTGAAATCATGCCCTCCATGAAATCATTTTACTCCCCAGTCTAGCGTACTATACCATTTATATATGATATAGTGAGTGATTTTAGACACAGCGCTATTGTTTTCTATATGTTTTTCAATCATGACTTTTTTAGGGTTGCTGATATTGTTTAAATTGTCTGATCTTATTACAAGCTTCAGTGTTTTCTGAGTAATTAAAATTCACACACATTGCTCTGGATCAGTTAGCATAAATCAGTTTTCACAGTAAGCAGTTCATTACAATTGTAATCCACTAGGAACTGAATTCAAGCAAAGCAATTGTCTGCTGTGTTCTGACACAATGACTTGAATATGGTCCAGCGTGTTATAGTGTGGTGACTCAGTCAAGTTAGCGCTGACTTTGGGAACCTTTTTGGTGTACTTGTTGATTTGTCTACTATATTTCTAAAATATGTTGTTTGAAGGAATTGTGTTGTCTTCCCACTGATGGATTCAAGTGAAATTGCAGGGTTTTGGATGGTTTAACTACTGGAAATTGCAGTAGCCAGACCCAGTCTGCATCTGCTCCATCTGCCCTCAAATACATTCTAATACCAAGTATAGAACTTTGCAATGTAAAAAAATAAAACTCTCATGAATTGTTCTGGATAAGGAGTATACTGAAACTCTGTGCTTCTGTGTTCCTCAATAAACTAAAATAACTCCTGTTGCAGGAGCACTGGATATCCCCCCAGAATGCCTCCAACATCAAGCCAATGCATCCCACCTCCATCCATGGTGTGGAGGACATGATCCGCCTGGGAGACCTCAATGAAGCTGGAATTCTTCGTAACCTGCTCATCAGATACAGGGAAAAACTCATATATGTGAGTATTTCTGTATTTATACCTGCATGAACACATTTTCTCATTCAGATTCACACAACTTTAAACCAGTTTGAGGCAACCCTTACTTTGTGACATGGAGCAGTATCCTGCCTGAAGCTGCCATTAGAAGGTTGTAAACTGTGGCCATAATGGGAAGCACAGGTCAGCAAAGGTACTTAGGCTGTGGCTTTCAAACCATGATTGAACAGTATTAAGGGGTCCAATGTGTGACAAGAAAACAGCCTGTTGGCCAGGTTGGGTCTACGGATTCATTACTGTTGATGCCAAATACAGACCCTATCATCTGCTGCCTCAGTAGAAATCGAGATTCATCAGGCCAGGCTACATTATTTTAGTCTTAAGTTGTACAATGTCAGTGAGACTGTGTCCAGCTTCAGGTTTCTAGTATTGATGACAGGAATGGAACCTGACGTGGTCTGTGCTGTTGTAGGTTGGACATGTTATTCATTCTGAAGCTTTTCTGCTCAGCACTGTTGTAAAGTGATTATCTTGAGTGACCTTAGCCTTTCTGTCAACTCTAACCAGTCTGTTCTTCTCTGACCTCTCATCAACAACGTGTTTCCATCCAGCTGCTGCTCACTGGATTATTTTGATTCTCCATACTGAGTAAAAACTAGAAACTGTTTCTGAAATATGCAAACCAGCCTGTCTAACACTGACACACTTTTCGTTTGATGTGAACATTAACTGAAACTCCTAATCTCTGTATGTATTTATCTGAGTTCATGTTTTGCACTTCTGACACACATTTGGCCGATTGGATAATGAATGTGCAGGTGGTCCTGATAAAGTGCTGTACTGCATATTAGAAGAAGAAATACAACTAATGTAGAGGCAAAAACATTTTTCCTTGAGGATTTTTTTGAACACGTAATTTTAACAAAACATTCACTACTTTGTTGGCTTATTTGTGTGCACCTTGCTCCTAATTTTGTTGTTTCTGTCATGACTAACTGAAAGTACAAATGAAAACTGCTAAATAGCCAGCACAGCTATTTTCAGTGTCCCTCTCTCTAAGTAGTATCTTCTTAACTGAATCTCAGACTTCTGCTGTTGGTTGGTTCTGCTCTCATCTTCTCTATTTCTCCTTTATTCTGTCTGTTGCCCTGCTCGCACTCCCCCTTTCTCTCTCCTTCTTCCTGTTTCATCTGAAGACAAACTGTGGTGGCAGGGTAAGTCAGCAAACATCAACCATTACTGGACAGAGATCCAGCCCAAGCTAAAAATAGCAGACTCTGTGTATTCAATGGATAGCTTTATTTTTAATGCACTGCTTGCATGACCTCAATGACAGCGACATACAGTAAATACAAAATTCAGCTGTGATTTCAAAATGCATGCATTTTGCACGGAATTATCTTTAATTTTTCATTTTATTTTGCTCTGAACGAATGTTACACTTACTTTTTTGTGATAATAGACTGCTATGATGTGTTACATGAGTATGCTGTATAAACAACTTCATTGACATGGAGGGGAAATAGGTCCTTTTAATAAATGATGAAGTTTTGGTAACACAGTCCAAATTAAAAGTGGGATTGGAGTGGTCTGACTCACCTGATAAAGATTTGAACTCATGCAGAAGAGTTAAAAACAACTCTAACTCTAACTTAACAATGACCTGTAATTGGAGGAAGCCCACTCACTGAAAATGTTTGACTTTGCCGAGAACGGGACGTGTTAGCAGGGATCACAAGTTCCTGAAAATACTCTTTCCACTGCCCAACAAAATCTCCAGTCAGGATCAGCAGTTCCTCTCTGCAAATGAGCACAGCATGAACTGAGCCCTGCTTCCCCAACCTGTGCTGGTGAAGTCTTTCAGAATTTCCATGAGGCCAATGAAAGTTCTCCTTCGTAGACTCACCAAACTCCTTCCACACCTGAGTTCTTGCTTCTGCAACCACGAGGCTGCACTTGTTACATGTCTACTGATTCTGGAGGCCCCCTGGGCCAACCAAGCCCTGAGGGCTGCCTACTTCAGCTTGACAGCTTCCCTTTTAATGCTGGTGTCCACCACAGGGTTTATAGGTTGCCACCTCAACAGGCACCAATGATCTTAAGGCCAAAGAGGCTTCGGACATGGCCCAGCCAGACTCCATGTCCCCAACCTCCCTCAGGATGCACGAGAAACTCTTCTGTAGGTGTGAGTTGAAGACCTTCCAGACAAGGGCCTACGCCAGACATTCACCCTCACTACTCGCTTGGCTTTACCAAGTCTGTCCAGCAGTCTTCCCCGCCATCTGACCCAACTCATCACTAGGTGGTGATCAGTTTACAGCTCTGCGCCTCTCTTCACCCAAGTGTCCAAGACATACAGCTGCAGATCTGATGATACAACCACAATCAGTCATTCATCAATAAAACACTTATGAGCCACCTTATGCTCTAACATGGTGTTAAGTCCAATAAGAGCGCACAATTTGGCTATAGATCCGAACATTACTTTCTCTATAATGGAGTATTTTACATTGTATTATGACTATTTTCCCTACCCCTGCTGTCCAATGTCTTACAGATCATTGGCATAATAACTAGCCCAAATCCTCTTAAGAGGATCTTCAGTCCAATAAATCATGCTTATAAAAAAAACCCTTTATCAGTCAATTCCCTTCCTTGTTTTGCAGACATACACTGGCTCCATCCTGGTGGCCGTCAACCCTTATCAGCTGCTGCCTATCTATACAGCTGACCAGATCCGCCTCTACACCAACAAGAAGATTGGGGAAATGCCACCCCACATTTTTGCCATCGCTGACAACTGTTACTTCAACATGCAGAGGAACAACCGTGACCAGTGCTGTATCATCAGGTAGAAAAGATTTCAGACTGCAAAAAAATGTTCAAAACCAAATGTTCAATATGTGCCAGTCAATTTTAGCCACACAGATTGATCCAAAACGTCAGTCCAGAGTGAAACATCTCAGCAAGTATTGGGTGGATTATTGTACAATTTGGTGATGACAATGACAGTCTTTGTGAACTTTTGTGATCCCATAAATATTCCCCAAACATCACAATGTGTCAAATGCTTTAGTGTATGATCAGCTTCCTACAAATGTCATGGACTGCATGCTTGTGTGTGACCCTTAATAGTGGTGAGTCTGGAGCAGGGAAGACAGAAAGCACCAAACTGATCCTTCAGTTCCTGGCTGCAATCAGTGGTCAGCACTCCTGGATAGAACAGCAGGTCCTGGAGGCCAACCCTATACTAGAAGGTAGTAACACACACAGATGTACAGGTATCTTAATTTTCTGAGGCCCAATTCTGCCAATGCTCTTACCTCAAGGTAAGAGCATTGGCATAGGTTATTGGTCTGACAGACTTTCTCTGGACTTTACCTCGGGGAGGGAGGGCAGGGTGAAGCACTCTCACCACAGTACACTACAAATACTAACCTTGTTAACACATTAGACAAATGGGACATGCATGTCATGTCCACAGTATACACGTTATGAGGAAGTAAAGATAAGTAAGTAAAGATAGATGACAGTTCCAATAAAGTCCTCAGTAAAACTCTCAAGCCAGAGCACTGAAATTCATTTGTGTCTGAAACACAGAACGTCAAATATCTGGTTCTAGCAGGTTTTAATCTGGTAAAAGGTTAAAAGGTAAAAGGATTTCTTGAGCATGTTCTTACTTAAAGCTTAAGCTTAAGCTTCAGGTACATATCCACTTACCCATGCATTCATATGTCATCATTATCACAAGTTTCTATTGTTTCTCTTCCAGCCTTTGGCAATGCTAAAACAATTCGCAATGACAACTCGTCTCGTTTTGGGAAATATATCGACATCCATTTCAACAAGAGAGGAGCAATAGAAGGAGCCAAGATAGAACAATACCTCCTGGAGAAATCCAGAGTCTGTCGACAGGTACGGCACAAAACACGTGTCCAAATTTTACACTACTTTTACACTACGTTTTTTCAGTAATTAACGGTGACTGGGAATGAAAAAGTTTGCTGTCTGGCATATAAATGCTATTTTATAATCTATAATCTCTCTAAAGTAGTAAAAGAAGCAGGTGTTGTTAAAGGTTACATTTTTTGTCTCTTACATACACATAGAAATGAAGATTAGAATAGTAATTTGTTTACATCTTACAACCTCTAGATACAAGGTTGCAGTACTATCTTAACATCTATTTTATTTAGCATTTTGTTATATTAATATTATCACTTCATAATGATACTGTATTATATTGGCATTGTTGTATTTATGTATTATTTATTATATACATCCATATCATGGATCATATTCTCTTTCATGTCTTTCTTTCCATATAATATGTATTTTAAATATTATCTTATATATGCTGCACAGGTACTGCACAAAATACTAAATATTTTATTCAAATATTTAGCTTCTTGCTTATCAATCTGTCTATACACTGACGTAATCTGAATTTCAATAACGTCTACATTTATTTTAATGTTTTACTGAGTTAAATGATGCCACGTTTGGTTTTCTCTACTTTCCTCTCTCACCAGGCCTATGATGAAAGAAACTATCACATCTTCTACTGCATGTTGAAGGGAATGACTGCAGATGAGAAGAAGAAACTGGGGCTTAGCAAGGCCACAGACTACACCTACCTGACCATAGTGAGTAATGTTTCATGCAATTGAGACTTGTTAGGACATCCTGCCACTCAGTGAGTGCACAGTAACCGTTAACTGACAAAGCAGAGACGATGTGATAAGAAGCTGAGGTACAAGTTTGATTTTATCTATTTTATCTATTTAGCTATCAACCTGTGAAGGCTCCTTTTACCATATCCCAATCCTACAGGAAGATATCACTGAAATAAAAAAGGGACTTATTAATAATTAGTATTAATAACCTAATATTTTTCTGTCTTTGCAGGGAAACTGTACATTGTGTGATGGCCGAGACGACATGAAAGAGTACTCCAACATACGCTCTGCAATGAAGGTACTGAAATCACACACTGATTATAGGACAGTAGAAGTCACTTAAACTAGCTTGTTAAAACACGGAAAGTGATATTTTTGTCTTTTCCTGGCGGATTTACAGATTTACTATGCTCTGTTCTACAGGTACTAATGTTCACAGACAAAGAGAACTGGGAGATTTCTAAGCTGCTTGCTGCTATTTTACACATGGGAAACCTCAGATATGAAGGTAAAGTAAAAAAAAAAAAGTTTTTGTTTGCTTATTTGTGAAAATCACTGCACGCTATCAGGACTATATTTGCAAAAATTAGATTAGCTTTTTGTGAAGCAGGTGTTAAAAATTATTTTAGCAGTTTGGCTCGATTCCATTCACCATTCGTTGAGGAATATCTTGCAGGTGGTGTCTAGGTGAATAGCAGCCAATTTCATCGGCAAGTATTACGGCAATAGTAGGAGGTGGAGCCCAGTAGACAACTCTGATCCAAATCGCGTGCATGCATCGTGTCATTGTTTCCAAAAGTCTTAGTGCTAGGTGTCGTAGTTGTGTGTGCCAGTGTGTCGACTGCCCTCCCCTTTTTTCTCCAGAAGATGTGCCTGGTTGAGCGACCAGGAGCTGGAGTATAAAGGTACCAGAGTGGCCCATTTGGCAGCTGAGGAGCTGTGTTACAGCTGCAGTGTTACACATGCAGTGGATTGAGCAACTGATACAGTTTCAGTTATGCTTTTGGTTATTGTTGTGTTTATTTTGCAGAGTATG
Source organism: Rachycentron canadum (assembly GCA_038496675.1). Classification (NCBI taxonomy): domain Eukaryota; kingdom Metazoa; phylum Chordata; class Actinopteri; order Carangiformes; family Rachycentridae; genus Rachycentron; species Rachycentron canadum. The sequence goes on along the minus strand of CM076657.1, from coordinate 5,978,492 downwards.
ATTTGATCAGTTCCCAGTGGTTCACTTTTTTTCTCTTTTTATTTATTAATAAAAATCCCTTTGCCTTTCTTTTTCTCTGTTTATTGCTTCTTTTTGTTTAGCCCAGATTATTATTTTTTACTGTTGCTTACTTTAACCCCCTGGATTTTAACAGGCAACATAACAATTTGGGGGCTCTTCTGTGATCTAATTGAATCTCATAGCAAAGTTTCAGGAGCAGGACCACGCCTTAACCACACCTCCTCCAGCAATCCATGAATACCAATCTAACCCTCTACTCTCGTATTCGGCGCTAGAAGTGAAAACGCTACACATAGCTCCGAACATGCTTTTTCAATAAGACTAACATTAAACTCCATGACTGAAATAATCCATCTGTTCAGCTTATACAATGCATGGATTTCGGCTCCTTGTCTCCATCGGATGATGCCTTTTGTTACACATTTAATGCAGATCACCGTGATGGCCTCTGGTATGATGAATGAACCAGCCACTTACAGTGCCTCATGCAAACAATTAGGGGATGTACCTCAGTGTTTTGTGTATTTTGGATGATGTGGTAGTGTACTCAAGTGAGTGGTCTGAACATGTTTTCGCCATCAGGGTAATGTTCCAGAGCCTGGCTGACGCATCACTGATCAACCTCACTAAGCTTGACTGAGGCTTTGAAAAAGTCATGGTCACTTATGTGGGGACTGATGTCAGATCTTGCTTTCCAAACAGTGGTTCACTGCTGGTTTGCTGTTGGAATTTTGTTTTTGTCAATAAAAATTTATTTTTTTCCCTTTTTTCTATTGTTACTTCCTTTAACCCTCTGGACTTTAACATAACAGCATCTGCAACAACATAACAATTTGGGGGCTCTTCTGGGATCTAAACAACAGGTTCCAGACTAAAATACAGTCTTGGCATTTTCAAACTGAAACAGGTTGAGCAGTAAGATATCAGGCAACATTAAAATAGCAGTATTGTTATACTATAGGTACTATTGTCTTTGTAGTAAAGATCAGAGAGGAGGTTACAACATAGAGGTTTATGCAATTTTAGTGTAAGTTGATTTAAATGTTTTGCTGCATTGTGACCCTCTATGCTTCCAAAACCAAACCTACACAATATACAGAAGAACATCCTTTATACAATGCCACCGGACTACTTCAGACTTTTTCCTCACTCCTTGCACCTAAGTAGGTGTAGTTGTGCCAGAAACCTCCACTTTGCTGCTAGAAAACTAAACCTATGCTTTTGCTTTACATGTAATGTTGACTTAATGTTTCTGCAGAGTTTGACATTAAGAGACATTGTGGTATTTTAACCTCTGTTGTACATTGCAACATTTTTTTTTCATTCAGTATTTTTATTCGTTTGTTCCATTTTGTGTGTCGAATTTGCAGCTCGAACCTATGACAACCTGGATGCTTGCGAAGTAGTCTGCAGTCCTCACCTCGCCACTGCTGCTACAATGCTGGAGGTGACACACATACACACACACATACACACCTGTCAATGCAGGTTCATGCACATAATTGTGACTCATATCTACCAGCACCCCTCTAACACACTAAATCACTTTAATCATTTTATTTCTCTTTTAGTTTCCTTTTGTAGGCGAACCATCTCTGTTGTTATTCCTGAACAAGATTTTGTGCACAGAAGAATTAAATTAAAGCAATGTTTCTGTCAAACAGAAAACTAATCTGAATGCAGGTTCACTGCGATCTCTATTGGAGTCACGTCATGAAGGGTCAAATGAACTAAGACCAGGGTCAAATGACCTAAGATCATGTGGTAATCCACCCGTAGCTATGATCACTGTTCAATACCAAGCAAATGAAAACCTTAGGAAGCATCAGATCAGGTATTTTTAAAGTTAGAATTTTGGTGAAAGCAGGTTTGTATAATGTAACAATAATTAATAATCTGAAACTTTATTTTTTATTACAGTGTGATGATAAAATTAAAAGGTAAAATAAAGGTTGGCGAAGATTTAAAAGAGCTCCTGTATGTGTGTTTCTGTATGTGTGCTCAGGTGGACAGTAAGGATCTGATGAACTGTCTCACCAGCAGAACTCTGATCACCAGAGGAGAGACTGTCTCCACCCCACTCAGCATGGAACAAGCTCTGGATGTACGAGATGCTTTTGTGAAGGTACAACACTTTAGTTTTCTTGAGAACAAAAAAGTTTTCATTCAAGTTTTCATTCAGTTTCTAAGTGTGTATCCTTGAACATTAACAAAAGTGAAAATTCATTTCCTTCACCATAATGTATTTGCAAAGCCATTATTTTATGAATTTTTAATCTTACTTTGCTTAGATTACTTGTTTTTTTTTTAAGAGTTGTCTTTTTACCTGCACGTCAAGATCAGTCGAATAGCATGAAACCAAAATGCAAAAAACATTGCTTCATAGAGATACTTGAGGTCGCAGGGAATCTTAACGGAGGTGTTGAATGGTGATTTGGTTTGTGTGTGTGTGTGTGTGTATGCAGGGTATATATGGCCGTTTGTTTGTGTGGATTGTGGAGAAGATCAATGCAGCCATTTACAAGCCTCCACCCTCACAGCCCAAAGCTCTCAGACGTTCCATCGGACTGCTGGACATCTTCGGATTTGAGAACTTCACTGTTAACAGGTAAAACACACACACACACACACTTACATACACTTATTTGCCTTATGGAGCCCACCCCTTTGCCTGTCCCACTTCCTGTTATAGGTGTTATATTAAACGTCACTGAACCCACAAGGCAAACTCCAACACAGATTCAACATTCAAACAGTTTATTATCCTAATACAGTGCACAGTTCGGTAAAGGTGAGGTGTTTCCAGAAGTGGTTCAGTTCAGGAAATGAGAAGGGGGATCGGAGACAGTAGAGACTCAGGGTGAGGCAGGGCTAAGATCTGGAACTACTGGGTTAAATGGGTGAAAAATCCAAAAAGCCAGTCAAGGCAAAAAAAAAACAAACAAGTAGATCAGATCAAGAAGAGTTGGCTGTAGCCATTTACTACTGTGGCGTATACAACGAACTGGTGAGGACCACAGAGGAAGACTTAAGTACTGCAGGAGATGAGTTGATCGGTGGTGATGAGTGGCAAGTGAAGAGGTGGTTTGGCTCTGCTGCAGAACTGTAAGTAGGTCAGCCATGCCCAGCTGAGGAGACACACAGACACACACAAACAGATGGGGGTGACCAACTGGGGACAAACACTTAACAGCAAGGGATGGGAAAACAAAAGAGAAAGAAGGGAAAACGCTACCACCTCTGATAAGAGGTTGGATTCACTTTTCAGCCCCGATGTCTATGCCCATTTTTATATACAGTCTATGCATGTGATTGAAAAGTGAGAGTGCGGTGACAACACTGTAATGAAGAGGGGCATTACAGTGCTTCCATCTCTTGACATTATGCATGGCCTTGCATTTCCTATTATCAAGTTGATTTTCATTGCTGAGGAACCAAAAATCAACTAAGAGTAAATCTGTTGTTTCCCTCTTTTGCCTCAGTTTAATATGCCAACTTAAACTGAATCCTCACATTTGTTAGTTTTCTTCTTCTTCTTCTTTTTCTTCTTCTTCTTCTTCCTTCTGTAGCTTTGAGCAGCTGTGCATCAACTTTGCAAATGAGAACCTGCAGCAGTTCTTCGTCCGGCACGTCTTCAAGCTGGAGCAGGAGGAGTACAACCTGGAGCACATCAACTGGCAGCACATCGAGTTCACTGACAACCAGGATGCACTGGACATGATTGCCATCAAACCCATGAACATCATCTCACTCATAGATGAAGAGAGCAAGTTCCCCAAGGTACATACGCTCACGATAGTGGATTGTTGAACAATCAGTCATTGAAGGTTTATGATTTGAAAATAAGTTTTAAATAACAAATTTTTTAATTCATTTTGATTTTAATGCAAACAAAACACCTATCTATTTCCTCTGTCTGTCTTTTTGTCACCTGCAGGGCACTGACACCACCATGCTTAACAAGCTGAACTTTCAGCACAAGGTCAACACAAACTACATCCCTCCAAAGAACAACTATGAGACTCAGTTTGGCATACAGCACTTTGCTGGAGTGGTTTACTATGAAACAAGAGGTCAGAGCCACTTCATACACACTAGAGAGATTTAACCATATCATGATTTCTTTTACCACATGTTCATATGGGCCAAAGATATTTTTAAAATATCTTTTAACTCACATTTCTCTAGAAGAATTCCAGAGAATTCTGCCTTCTTTACACAGCAGAACAGAAGTCGCCATGGACTTAACTATGAATCAGTTAGCCTTTGCTTTTGTAGCAGTTCAGTGGAGGGTGAAGGGGGTTCAACAATGCCACCTAGGGGAATCTCAGCCCCAGGAAATGAACACACAAATAAAAATGTCAGAGGTTTGAAAACAATACAGACAGGAGACGTGATTCCAAAAAGATAGAGAGCATCTTTTTTTTTATTGCAAACCTATAAAATGACACAAAATTCTGTATTTAAAATTATTGGCCCAACAAGTTCTCAACCATTGTACAAACCAAAAAGGCCAATTAAATTGCAAATGAATGCTGAAGACACAAGTGGGGGCTTACCACAGCAAAGGAACTACAGGAGCGGCAAGTGTCCTGATGCTACACACCACACACCATCCAAATAACACTGTACACAGTACTGTACAATAAGAAATCAGTGACAGGACACTAACATCAGGGATCCACCCTACAGCTCCGGTAGGGTATCCTGAAAGATATAGTAAAATTAGCAAAGCTAAATGTGTGTGGGGAAGGACAGACTGAGGCAGAGCATATAAACTCCACGAATCTAAGGGTAAACAATTTACAAAAACTATCTAATTATAATAAACAATATAAAACATGAGACTCACTGACAAACACTAAACAGTAAACTGAAACATATGAATTAAACTCCAAAAAGTAATCAACTACAAGAGAGAGTACAAAAGGATAGTCTAACATTGCCAGCAAACATTTCATAGTGCAAAAGAAATTATAATTACTTATAAAAGAAAGAGAGAAAAAAAAAAACACTGCCAAACGAAATAAATAACAATTGTTATAGTTACTGCACAGATTAAGGTTAAATTAAGATAAATAAGAGCCAAATCAATGGTCATGCTATGGTGTGGAGGCTGAGGTTTGGAGAGGGCCACACTCCATGGTAAACAGCCTGGCCCACCAATACCTTGGTAAACTAAAGCCACTCCAACTGGCTCAGAGCACATCCAGGAAAAGGGGAGAAGTGCAGGGGAGATATATCACTGAATAGCATGGATGATTAAATCCAGTCTGATGACAATGAAATGAAAGACACCCTAATCTGCCCCACTTTGGCGTAAAATATAAACAATAACCACATCTTTCAAAATCATGGATGCTTTTCTCACTCAAACACATCCAGCACCAATGCCTTTATTTTGCGTGCTTACAGACTGTCATGAAAATCACACATATTTGTTCCCTCCACCTCACTCTCCATCCCTCAGAAGAGTGAATATGTGTAGTTTTAAAATAGGTTGTGTGTGTGTGTCCTGCAGGTTTTCTGGAGAAGAACAGAGACACTTTATACGGTGACATTATCCAGCTGGTCCACTCCTCTAAGAACAAGTTCATCAAACAAATCTTCCAAGCTGATGTTGCTATGGTACTGGAAACACACACACACACACACACACACACACACACACACACACACACACACACACACAGACAGACACACAATACATTATTCATAATGAGAAGAAAACTGTTGTTATTATTAACGCACATGTTTCTCATTAATGCCCAGATCAAAGTATAGATCACTGTCTCCCATGTCAGTATAGATAAATATAAAATGCGTCCATACTCCAAACTCTACCAAAACCACCAACAAAAGACCATCTCCATCTATGAGGAATAGTCATAGTAATCATTTATTTTGATTATGCATTCATCAGGGTATGTGTCATGCTGGCAACAGGCTAAGCAGAGTATTCAGCAACGCTTTGTAGCTCCTCCTAGAGATCCCGGGGCATTCCCAGGCCAGATGAGACATGTAATCCCTCCAAAAAGTTCACAGTCTCCGTCCTCTCAGAAGTGTCCAGAAAACCTCTAAAGGAAGTTGCCTCAGATGCCTCCCAATCAGCCCAAACCCCTTCAACGGCCTTCTTTCAAGGCAGATGGCTATGACTATACTTCAAGCTCCCTCCTTCCTATATCTGAGCTCCTCACCCAGTCTAGAAGGCTGAGCCTAAACAGAGTTCATATATATATATATATACACACACACACACACACACACACACACACACACACACACACACACACACGCACACACAGTGCTGTCCTAAGCCACCACTAGCTTTGTTGCAGCAAAGTTTTAATGACCATCCACGTTTACTCATTTATTTATTAAAAAACAAAATTTTAAGAACAAAAGCTTCTATAGGCAAAAGTCTATATTAGTGTGTAGTGTGACCTCCCTTGGCACTAAGCACAACTTGAACTCTTTTGGAGAGACTGTCCTGAAGTTTTATATATACCAGGCTTCTTCTAGCACTTCCCAGAGTTCTTCTTTAGATTTACACTCTTTTATTTTTTTCTCTGTCCAGCTGATCTCATACTGCCTCTATATTATTAAGCTCTGGACTCTGGAGGTCGGTCCATGACTGTCAGTGTTTTATCAGCTGTTTCTCTCTCCAAATATGATTTCACTGTATTAGCAGTGAGTTTGGAATCTAATCATGCTGAAATAAAACCACTCCCAATCAGGCTCTTTCCAGGAGGAATGGCATGATAAATTAAAACATGTCTGTACTTTTCAACATCATGACCCCATCAATTCAGACAATATCACCAACACTACTGGCAGAAATGCAGCCACAAACCAGGACAGAGCCTCCACTATGTTTCACTGAAGGCCACAAGCATCATTCTTCATCTCTCTCCAACTCTTATTCTCACATATTTTTGATGATTGGACCCAAAAATTTCAAACTTGTATCTATCACTACATAAAAGTCTCTTCCACTGATCTTCATTCCAATATTTGTGAGCTTTAACATATCTTAGAATTTTTTTATAGGCACTTTGGCCTCTAAAAGCTTTTTTTATCAGATTTTTTAATCTTTTAATCCTGCTACACATTTCCTGTAATTTCTGGTTGTATTCTAATAAAGAGACTGATAAATGATCATATATGGTCATTATAGCATTTCTAAAACAACAGCAGTATTGAAAATATCATTTCCACTGACATTTATTTTCATTATTAATTAATCTATCCATTATTTTCTGGATTAATCAACTGTTTTGTCTATACAATGTCTGCAATAGTTTTTCACAGCTAAAGAGATGAACACACTTTATTTGTTTTATTTGACCAATATTTCAAAGCCCAATGATTTGTTTGTTATCACATATAACGTAATAACATGAAAATGTAACATTTTAGAAGCATCATCAGTTGTGCTTTAAAAATAGTTGGTGAATCGATTGATTCAGTTGTTTAATTAACAAACAATCTGTCTTGACGTACAGATGGGTGACAAATTAAAGGGGAAAAAAAGATAAAAAAAAGAATAATAAATGGAGAAACAGGGTGTTCAAAACAGGATGGCCTATGAATGCCCCCAATCATATGAGGGGTCACTGAATAGTTTGATGTATATGAAAATGATCTGAATGCTATGAATGATATGCTATGTTGGTATTTTCTTTAATTTGTTATACCTGTCTATAGTTGTTGCTCTGTCTGTTCTTTTTTTTTTTTTTTTATCAATATTTGACTTGAAACTTTACCATTCACCAGAGGAAAAAGGTTAGTGTCAGTGCTCAGGAAGAGAAAAGAGAGTCCTCATTGTTTCTGACGCTGTTGCACTTTTTGTGTGTGTGTGTGTGTGTGTGTGTGTGTAGGGGGCAGAAACCAGGAAGCGCTCGCCCACTCTGAGCAGTCAGTTTAAGAGATCTCTGGAACTGCTGATGAGGACTCTGAGTGTCTGTCAGCCTTTCTTTGTTCGCTGCATCAAACCTAATGAATACAAGAAACCCATGGTGAGTATCTGCATGCTCTATATAAACAGAATAGAATTACTTCACTTTTTAGGGATTCAGGTTAAAACCACTTGCTTGGCAATGGTGGAGGATATTACTTCTAGTAAGACCTCCAAGACCTCCTTTGTACTACAACAGTACAAAAATACAAAAATATTTTTGCTGTAAATTTCCCCAGTCTGCCTATAATGTAAATGTAAAGTGTAAACTAAGGTAAAGTTACCAAAACAGAGTCAAATCCTGAACTAATATAATACATAATGATAACTCCACTATAGCCTAATCTGACTCAGGTTTGTGTTTCCTCAGAGCTCTGTGATGAAGTAGTTTTTCACAAATTGTTAAAATGATTGTTCTTTGACCTTGCATGTCGAGGGAAATTGATTTTTATAAACCGGGACAAGATGGACACCAGTCAAACAAGTTTATTTGTTATGAAAATGCTCAAGCTACACTAGGACTCCAGTGCAGAAACAAACTCAGACGCCAGCGACTAATTAAAACAAGGATCTTTAATGTAAAGTTCAGGGAAAGGTGATTACTGAATGGATCCAGGGAGCCCAGGGCAGGAGGTTCACTGAAGCTGCCCGGAGGCAGAGACCAAATGTGGAGGGGAGTAGACTGGAGACAGAGCACGAGGAGGCAGCCAGGTGATTCAGGCACAGATACATGACACAGGTAGCAGGACTGGGGCCTTGCTCAGGAGCAGAGCGAGTGGAAGCTGAGCCACTGATGATCTCAATAGGTAACATGCTGCACCACACCTCTGCATGGGAAGAACACACCAACATACACACACACACAAGCGGCACAGGGGAGTAGACACAAGGAAGGCAGACTGGGGAAAACAAAGAGACAACAAATGCTAGGAAAACTTGACGTCACAGGGGGAGCTGTGACATTAGTAGTATAGCTTTCTCAAACACTCTAATAATAAAGGTAATTCATATAACGTTAAATGTAACATTTATTTTGGTGTAAACCTTCCAAATTTTCCCTTTGACTAATCAAATTGTATTAAATGAAGACAAATGATGACAAATTATGTTTTTTGACCAATCACTGTTTTTTTTTTTGTACTTTTCTATATACTATACTTTACTTTATGTAATGTGAAGTTCAGTCAACAACAAACTTTGACACTGACTCCAAGCTGAAGCTTGTGTTTGTGTCTGAAGTTATTTGACAGGGAGTTGTGTGTGCGTCAGCTGAGATACTCAGGTATGATGGAGACCATTCGTATCCGCCGTGCAGGATATCCCATCCGGTACACCTTTGTGGAGTTTGTTGACCGCTATCGGGTGCTCATGCCTGGAGTCAAACCAGCATACAAACAGGTTTGCGTGTGCGTGTGTGTGTGTGTGTGTGTGTGTGTGTGTGTGTGTATGTGTGTATTTTTTTTACACCCAAAGTAAAAACCCAAAGTATTACATTCATCAAGACATTAGATAGAAAAAAGCAATTTAGGAATTTTGAAGGTCAGAAATTGCTGGTATGGCACATAGATTTTTTCTAGATATGTTCCTCTCTGACATTAGTGGAGCTCTATGGGAAAGAGAAATAGGATGCATCAATTTGATACACATAAGGTCCATTGCTGGTTTTAATATTTTCATTGAATTTGCTAATGATAAGAGAACTACAGAATAACCATGAAACTCATTCATTAATATTGTCATTCTGACCACATTTAGCATCGCTGCAGCATGGCTGTAGACTCATCATCTTGTTTATCATCATGCTGCTGCTGTGCCCGTCTCCCTTTAGGAGGACCTAAGGGGGACCTGTCAGAGGATTGCTGAGGCAGTGCTTGGCAGAGATGATGACTGGCAGATGGGAAAGACTAAAATCTTCCTCAAGGTACTCCTGCATTAAAGAGCAATTCTACTCAGTTGTAGTGATAAGATGAACAGTAAGATGAAACAACCAGGGAAAATGTTTCCAGTTTATCCTTTATAAATACCAGGCATCAAAGTAATTATTTTTGACCTGGGGTTGTATGAAGTACTTGTCAGTGTATTACCTGCAATAGATTTGAATCATTGCAATCCCAGTTTAGAGAAGCCGCCAGTAGCACCAGCACAGTGATGAGCTGTTGTGGATGAGGCCATCCACAAAAGTGTTTAACCACTGAAAAAAACTAATATCAGTTTAAGTGTATGCCACCAAACTGCCCCATCCTTTGGAACTACAGTTTGTGAACTCTTGTATTACTCTCCACATCAGCTCTTTGAGTCAGACAGAGCCAAGCATAGGTGCACTCATGTGTAGTAATACAGTAGTTGAACACCTAAAAATGTTGTTTCAAAGGAAAGGGATGAAAATATTCAAAATAAACTCTAATATTCCCCATCCACAGCAGCAAATCTATCTCTTACGTTTCTCCAGTTTTCAACAGTTTAGTTTTCACTTGTCTGTATTTACAGCCACAATTTCATGGATCCTAATGTGTTCTGCTTCTGCAGCCTAGCCACTTCAGTGTTTGACATGATGTCTGTGAGTGTGATGCTCTTCTGCTGAATCCTGTTGTAACACCTGTTTATTTGAATTGCTGTTGCCTTGCGGCCTGTCTGGCCAGTCTCACAGCAACAAGATGTTTTCTCCCTTAGAACTGTTGCTGACTTGGTGTTTTTTGCTCGACTGCACGTACTTAATCAGTAAATAATAATAATAATAATAAATAATAGAGAATAAATAGTAGAGTAGAGACTAATAGAGTATTCTATAATTATAAATGACTCCTTGAGCATTCAACACATTATACAACAAATGATCAGTAAGTGAGGCTCTGCTATAGTGGTTTCCATTTCACATGTCTGCTGATGGGAAAGACTGTGTGTTTTGGTGCACATGTGTTTGTGTGCGTATGAAGAGAGGGTGAGAGAAGTGAGAGAAAATGTCCTAATTCTAGTTTCCATTGGGTGTGTATATGTCTGTGAGTGGCAATGTTACCCTGCATGTCCCTTTACACATGTATATGCACTGTTTTTTTTTAAATTTTTTTAAAAAATTTGTTTGCTTTGGTTTCCTGCTATGTGAGTGCAGATGTTGTCCAGAGGTCAGAAGTCGCTAGTAAGGCATATCCGTTAGCTGGTTGCCACAGTGACACTGTCATCTCTCTTCCCTAAATGAAAACAGCAGCTATAGATAACTGAGGTTAGGCAGTTTGTTTTTACAATGTGTTGCTCATGTACAACTCCTCATTCTTACTGAGTGCTGACTCACCAAACATGAGCTGTGTTAGTTGCAAGGACAGACAGTATATTACACTAGACTTTGTTTACATAAGTGCTTCATCCCATTGTGTTAAGAGTAATTTGTAGATGAAAGCAGAAGTGTTGCTCTGGCCTCCAGTGGGCTGATACCAAGCAGTTTATAGTGTCTCACTCTGCAGCTTCTTTAAAACAGGATTTTGTGTGTCTTGGTATACTAGGATTTACCACTCTGCCTCCCCAGATTTCTGATCAACCCTTTGCACTACCAGCCTTTAAGCACTGGCAAAAATGATTAAAAAAAACAAAAAACCAAAAAAACAATCTTATATAAATCTGTGACACACCATAGGCTAGCTGTTGTTTGAGGTTTAAACTTGTTTTTAAACTTGTGTAACAAAATCAGTTTGTCTCTGCCGTGGTTTAAACTGTATCTGTGGTTGAGTTGAAAACCCAGTTTCACTCTCCTAAGACAAAATTCTGTTGCAGTTCTAATGTAAATGAAAATATAACCAACATTGTAAACTGTAGAGAGATAAGGTAATTATACTAAAGGGAAAACATTCCAGGAACTGGTAATGCATTTTAGCCACAGCAGGATAAAACTGAAGCTGCTCACTGATACCAGTTTTCAAATGCATTTTTACTATGCAGCAGACAAACTGGTTGACTCCATCTTTCCCTGGAAGGGGGGGTTTGGGTGTAGGTGAAACATTAATTAATTACTGTTTAAATGTATTAAGTTCTTGTGTGCAGAGTTATACCTGAGATGCCACATGGACAAATTAAATTTGATGAATCTCAGTTAGTGGAGATTGAATGTGTGTGTGTCTCTCTCTCTCTCAAACACACACACACACACACACACACACACACACACACACACACACACACACACACACACACACACACACACACACACCCACCCATGAGTTTAACTTGATTAGGTTTATTTTCATACAAACCTCTCGGCTCTTCTGGTTTTAAGACTCATCTCTGTCAAGCCTTACTGTTTAGCTGGACAGGAAGCAGGGCAGGAAATAGAAAGTGCAGGGCTGTGAGGGCAGGCTAGTGCCCACATTTCCCCAACAGGACGTGGTCAGATTAGCCAGGGGTCAGATGGACAGATCACAGGAGGAAGAGATGGATAGAGTTTTAGGTGTTGTAGTGGAAAAGATTCTGTAATTGTAGCTTTGTGTTTGTGTGTCCTGACTTTTCCTGAATGACAAAAACATAACCAAGTTCACGTTCCAACATTTGAGTCCTGGGTGAAATAGCTCAGCTGCTATTGGCAGGATTCAAATATGTATATTTTCCAGAGGGTGAAATTAAAAACTCTCAAGATAAATTGCAGTAATTCTGATCTGATAACTTTTGCTCTAGCACTATCTTAAGTAAAACATTTCCCCTTGTTTAATACTTTGGTTTATGTCTAATTACCTGTAAAACAAATCATTCCCATGGACCTCAGTTGTACTCTGTGTTTAGTTTTTAATTAGGAAATGTAAGCGTGCTAAAATGCTAAAGCTAAAGTCTGGAACCATACACTTCTAAACATCAGCATATTTGCATTTGCACCAAACATACAGAATGAATATAGAGGCACTGAGCCAAAGCTACAGACACATGTCTATACAGTGCTATATTTACTGCTTCCTGTCGACCAATTTATAAAACAGCCAATAAAGATGATTGAGAGTTTTCATTGTGTGTTCACTTTTGTTTCCTAACATCAAACACAATATGTCAGATTGATATGATCACACAGCGGCACTTTAACAACCCGTCAGAGATCTGGCTAGGAAATTACTTGGTTAAGATTAAGTAAGGAGTATGTTATTAAAATGTAAAACTAATGAAACAGAGCAGCATTAGCAGATGAGCAGATTATTTCTCTCTTCTGCTGTATAGGATCACCATGACATGCTGCTGGAGATCGAGAGAGACAAGGCCATCACTGACAAGGTTATTCTCATCCAAAAGGTGGTTCGAGGTTTCAAGGACAGGTAGGACTGAAAAACTTTATTACAGTTTTTGTAATTTTTTTTTTTTTTTTTTTTGCTTTGTAAGTTCAGGAAAAGTTGTTTTTTTTTCTCCTCAGATCTTACTTCCTCAAGATGAGGAAGTCGACTGTGTTGATCCAGAAGACATGGAGAGGATATCACTGTAGAAAGAACTATGGAGCTGTAAGGAGCATCTCTTGTTTCACACCCACAGGCAGCAAACACATTTCATTTTAGAAAAGTGTGAACCAAAGTGTATTCAGGTCTGACTGTGATCCTTGGTCCAGCTCAGTTTAGCTCAGTTTTTAAGTCCATCCATTGGGACCACAAAAGTTTGATGGTAATTTCTTCCTCTTTTCTTACCATGTCTTTCCATCTTTGTGTCCTGCCAGATGCGAGCAGGTTTCTCTCGCTTGCAGGCTCTGGTTCGTTCCAGGAAGCTGTGTGCGTCATATCATGTGGCGCGTCAGCGGATCACACGCTTCCAGGGTCGCTGTCGGGGCTTTCTGGTGCGCCGGGCTTTCAGACACCGGCTATGGGCTGTCATCACCATCCAGGGCTACACCAGGGGCATGATAGCTCGTCGGCTGTACAAAAGGCTGAAGGGAGAGGTAGAATCACAGAGTAGAGGAATTCTACCAAATATTGCACTAATGTACAATTTTGAAGCTGAGCCTTTGTTGCTTCAGTAACTAGCTGCTGTTTTTTTTTAATGATGTGTCCCTTTCTGTCTCCCTTTAGTACAACAGGAGGCTGGAGGCAGAGAAGATGCGTCTGGCTGAAGAGGCCAAATTAAGGAACCAGATGTCTGCGAAGCGAGCAAAGGTCGAGGCTGAACGCAAACACCAGGTGGGAGTTAAACAAGAATTCTGACATTGTAAACTAACCTAATTTTTGCTATGGCCAAATTTATCTGCAGGTATAGACATTTCTTCTTATACATTTATCCATGTTTCTGACGATGATGAACGAGCCCATAGCTAGATAACCAGCTTTGTTATCAGGGTGGACAATGGTAGGCTCAGTGAAGCCAGATAATGAAAAGATATCCTGCATAGTACAGGCCTCTGGTTTCACTCAGTTTCACTCTCTATTCAGATTATGGAAACAGTTTTTCTTGGATATATGAAGTTTCACAAATCAGAATACTGGAGAGAAACAATTTGGTTACTTTAGTGCATGCGACTGTGACACACAGATTGAAAGCACTGTTTTGGAAGAACCTGCACGTTCCCTTGAGTGCATGCACAAATACCACACTCTACCCATGGTGTTTGGATAAATGAATTGTGGGTTGATCCAGGTCACCTCGCCACAATATTAGACATCAGTAGATTCACCCTTTAATGGTGTGTGTACATTTTAATTATTATTGTCACAGTGTTGTTTCAAAACAAATGTGATATTTTTAATTTCTAGGAGCGTCTGGCCCAGCTTGCCAAAGAAGATGCAGAGCGGGAGAAGAAAGAGAAGGAGGAAGCTCGGAGGAAAAAGGAGATGGTGGAGCAGATGGAGAAGGCTCGTCTGGAGCCCGTCAATGACTCGGACATGGTGGACAAGATGTTCGGCTTCCTGGGGACGACAAGCTCATTCCCAGGGCAGGAGGGACAAGCCCCCATCGGCTTTGAGGTAAGTTTTCCTCTCACTGATAAAATTGATTATTTTCTAATCGAATTAATTTATTGAACCCACAAATTATATAACCAGCACTGTTACAGTCATACTGAAAAGTTTTGAATAATTCAGTTTAAGTTTTGTTTATATAGCTTTTATATTCTACTGTGTATTTTATTTGTATTTAACCTATAGATACTTTTAAGTGAAATGACCCTGATGTATGATATCCTGTACGTGTCTGATGAGAGACAAGAAAAAGAAATGTCAGTTATTAGAGAAATTTGTCATAATTGGAGGCTTTCACCTGACAATGGTGACCTAAGGCCCTGTCTCCTCTGCAGGACCTGGAAAAGAACCATCAGGAATTGGAGGAAGAGGATCTAGATGAGGCTCTTCCTTTGCCAGAGGATGATGAAGAGGAGGATTTGTCAGAGTACAAGTTTGCCAAGTTTGCCGCCACCTACTTTCAGGGCACCACCACACATACCTATGTCCGACGGCCTCTCAAACAACCTCTGCTCTTCCATGATGACGAGGGAGACCAGCTGGTTTGTCACCTTTGATATGTAATCCCATTACAGTTTAGCTGCAGAGACTTTTGCTGTTTCTTTGAAGGATACTCACATCTGGCTGAACAGCTTGAAATCATTTTTATTTTGCTTTTAATAAAAAAAGGAACTAACAAACAATAATTGTGTTTGATTTACAGCAGTATCAAACAGAGAATAATGCAACATTACACATTTTTGAAGCTGTAACCAGTTAAGGTCAAATACTGTCGTTTGATAAATCCCTAAAATTAACTTGTTAAAATTTAAATCCATTTGAATGACTTGTTTCCAGTCTGTTTAAAAGATGTCTTTATTTTTTTCCATAACATTTCACTGATAAACTTGATGAATAAATATGTCCTTAATGTCCTGGCCCAGGCTGCTCTAGCAGTTTGGATCACTGTGCTGAGGTTCATGGGAGATCTACCGGAGCCCAAGTATCACACAGCCATCAGCGATGGAAGTGAGAAGATTCCTGTCATGACCAAAATCTACGAGACGCTGGGAAAGAAGACCTACAAGAGAGAGCTGCAGGCACTGCAGGGGGAGGGGGAGGTGAGGAAAAAGGAGGGATGGAAGAGCAGGGCTCATTGAGATAAGATTTATATAGTTTAAGTTTATGAACGATTAACTGCTGCCCTATAACACTCTATTGAGTTATCTTACTTGAAATCTTCAGTCCTGTTATCTCCTGTAAGGACAAACATCTCTCTTTCCTTCTGCAAAAAAGTAGATTAAGATTCACATGGCAGATTCCCTGGATTTCACAAAAACTTGGACTTTGTGTATTATATTGAAAAAACAAACTTTTCAGTTTTTCGTATTTGTAATAAATTGAAAGAAGCCTATATTCAAATATAAAAAATAAGGTCAGCAAGAGAAGACACCAAAAACATTTCATGATTCAATTCAATCCACATTAATTACGTCTACCAAGAGGGTTGTTTTCACCTGTGTTTGTTTATTTATCAGGGCCACGGAAGAACCCATTTTATTTTGGGTCAGATCCTTTGAAAGGGGTATTTTTTTGCCATTGGCTTTGGTGGAAGTATACACTTGGCTTTCTAGTTTATTATGTAATACACAAGATTGTTTTGTTCTAAGTTCAGATACAATTTCTTCTCCAGGTAGAATTTCCCCTGGTATTTCATTATAGTCACGGATGCGTGGAAATTATCTCTGTAACCGCCTATGGTCAAATCCTGATTTCATAGCCACAATAGCATCTAAATTTCAGCTTTATTGATTATGAAATGATTCTAAAGTTAGAAGAGAGACTAACTCAATTTCTCCCTCACACAGAGCACAGATATAGAGAATTGTTCATAGCGGTTAGTATGAAGCCTTGTCACTGATGACTTCTCTCTCTCCCTGTTGGATGTTTAGTTATTCCTCTGCCTCCTTCCATGATACATGTAATAAAAATACTTTATTTGCTGTAATGGAGGTGAGGCACAGTGTAGTGGAAGCACCCCTCCACTTCCCTGCAGTTTCCAAGCAGCCTGGAAACCAGAGTGGCACAGTAGACTGCCTATAACAACAGGTGTAGCCCTGTATCTGCATTCATACTTGGTTCAGTCATGGACCAGGTTTATACCCAGTTTGTTTGAGAAAGGCTAAGTCTAGAGACAATGTGTTTTTGTTAGCAACACTGCAGACTGTAAACACTCCACTAAAAGAATTTGATTTGACACCAGGAACTCCAACTAGGTGTCAGTCAGTCAGTCTGTGACAGTCCAGATTATAGGACTGGCCCTGCTGTGGTGGTCCAGCTGAAAATAACTGCCTGTAATGATCTCTTTGTGTGATTTCATATAAACCTCCTCAGAAACACCTGTTCTCTGAACAGGTCATGTTAAATGGTAATTGTCAAATCATATATCATGTTCTAGAGGACAATGTCTGATTGGTGTATGAGCTGTTTCCTGTCTTGTTCTGCCTCCAGATGCCTCACTCAGACAGCCACAAGAGAAACAGCGTGCGACACAAACTCGTGTCTCTCACCCTGAAGAAGAAATCCAAGATTACTGAGGAGGTGAAAAACAGAGAGATAAATGGGCTTATAAAAGCCAGATGGGTGACATGTTGTAAAGAAATTTACGGTGTGACGTTTCACAGGTCACCAAGCGCCTTAATGATGGTGAGTATGGTCTCCATGGCAACAGCATGCTGGAGGACCGTCCGACGTCCAACTTGGAGAAACTTCACTTCATCATCGGCAACGGGATCCTGAGACCAGCACTGAGGTACAAACACAAACAAAAGATAAAGGTCGAGTGGAACTGGTAAAACTTAACATTAAACTGAAACATTAAAATGATGTCAAAGTCAGGTAGAAAAATCAGTAAAGCAATACAACAGATAAAGAAACGTATCTGTTGTATTGATTGTATTGTAAAGATGTTGAT
Source organism: Rachycentron canadum (assembly GCA_038496675.1). Lineage (NCBI taxonomy): Eukaryota > Metazoa > Chordata > Actinopteri > Carangiformes > Rachycentridae > Rachycentron > Rachycentron canadum. The sequence goes on along the minus strand of CM076657.1, from coordinate 5,960,662 downwards.
GTTAAAACTGGGTTATGGGTCACTTACCACCAAGAACTGAAACGGTGAATTGTGGCTCTGAAGTGGGTTAGGTGTATTGCATGTTAGTTATGATACTTTTTAATAACACAAGAAGGTGCATTCACATTCTTTGTTCAAGAATTCCTGCATGGGTATTTTAACAGACATCTCAAAAGATTTTTGGGTTTAAATTAAGTCTAAATTAATACATTTAAAAAGTGAATACGCCAAGATGATCATGTGAAATGCTGCACTTCTCTGTATATCTGTCATTACCTGTGTGTCTGTGTCTGCGTGTGTGCGTTAGGGATGAGATCTACTGTCAGATCTGTAAGCAGCTGAGTCAGAATCCGTCTAAGAGTTCTCACGCTCGTGGCTGGATCCTCATCTCTCTGTGCGTTGGCTGCTTTGCTCCATCAGACAAGTTCGTCAAGGTCTGGACATTCAATTTTTTATTTCCACAGCTGTTTTTTTTATTTCCACAGCTGGTTTGTTTGTTTCCTGAAGTGACCAGATGACCCACATTTACAGATACAACAGCTCAAATTCCAAAAAGTGCCATTTTATGCGTGAAAGCTAGATGGGCACATTTATGTTCAACCTGATCAGGATTTTTTTTCTTTTTTTTTTTCCTCTTTATGCTTCCCTTTTCATTTCTTCTTTGCTTGTTTTGAATATGCAACTTTAACCTACTTTATGTTTGTTTATTTATTTTTTTTAAATGAACAGTACCTGAGAAACTTCATCAGCAGCGGCCCACCGGGTTATGCTCCGTACTGTGAAGAGAGACTGAGGCGAACATTTGTTAATGGGACGAGAACACAACCTCCATCCTGGCTGGAGCTTCAGGTACAAACACACAATGTGCAACATTTTCAGCCTCACTATAATACAAATAATACAAATCCACAAAAACAAGGAGGGAAACGAGACAAACACTTACTACCTGTAAGTTATCATGAGACACATAAGTAATCACAAAATAATACAGGAAATAAAGTCCAAATAAATATTAATTAATTCATCCATTCTCTGTATCTCTTATTCCTACGAGGTTTTTGGGGGGGTGGAGCCAATCCCAGCAAACAGGTCTGGACAGGTCATCATTTAAACACTGAGCTGACATCATATGGAGACAATGATTAACGCTGACATTAACGCCTATCTATCTCATATACAGGCAATTTAGTGACACAAATTAAGTTAACAAGTATGTCTTTGGACAGTGGGAGGAAGCCACAGTACCTGGAGGGAACCCACACAGGCGCAGGGAGAACATGGAAAATTCCACACAAATTTCTTGCTGTAAGGCAGAAGTGTTAAGAGTCCAAAACAATCTAACATAAAGTGTGACAGACAGACTATATTATTAATCAACTGCAGCATCACAGTAGCTTTTAGTTCTGGTCTGAGGAACAGTTAATGAGACAGAGTGAAGAACACATTGATATGTTTGGAGGTCACTGTGTAGATGTAGTCAAGACTAAGATTGTGAGGTGATTTAGAAACAAGAGGCACATTAACATTCATTCACAAGCTGCTCAGTTGAAAACTAGGTCCAACAAGCTCTGAAATCTATACCCAGGCCACCAAGTCAAAGAAGCCCATCATGCTACCGGTAACATTCATGGATGGCACGACCAAAACACTGCTGACTGACTCTGCAACCACAGCCAAAGAGCTCTGCAATGCCCTGTCTGACAAAGTCAACCTGCAAGATCGCTTCGGGTTCTCACTCTACATTGCGCTGTTTGACAAGGTGGGCACACGTATGCATAACACTACACACACCATTTGTGCGACATGCATACACACCACCACTGCATAAGCCCTTAACCTGAAAGTCCCACCCCCCAAATCAAGAATGTTTTTTACTTATTATTATCTTCACGTATGCACAATTGTTTCACGTTTACCTGCTGAAATGGGAAATATTTATGTCACTTTAACACGTATGGACAAAAATGGACTGTTCACTGAAGCCTGAGACATTGTGTGTCCAGCAGTTAAAATGCATTAAATTAGTACAATCACAAGTACATTAAGTACAGTTAGATAATTAACATTGTAGAAGAAAACATCAAAGTATTTTTGTGTGTTTTAAAACATTTTGGAACATTTCGTTGAGCTGATCTTAAACCTACATTAAATTCGGCCTTTAATCCTAAAACAAAAAAATTGATACAAAAACAGAGGACCTGACACTGTCCCATAAAGTGTCCTTACTTTCTGAAGTTGTGAAACTGAAACTAGTCAGTCACTGTTTGTGGCATTAAATGTATCTTCTTCTTCTGCAGGTCTCCTCTTTAGGCAGTGGGAAGGACCATGTGATGGACGCTGTGTCGCAGTGCGAACAATATGCGAAGGAGCAGGGAGCCCAGGAGAGGAATGCTCCCTGGAGGCTGTTCTTCAGAAAGGAGATCTTCACACCGTGGCACTGCCCCACTGACGACCTGGTCGCCACCAACCTCATCTACCAACAAACTGTCAGAGGTGTCAAATTTGGAGAATACCGCTGTGACAGGGTGACTGCATTTTTCTTTTCTTTGTTGTTGTTAAGATATAATTTCACATTTAAGGAGTTTAGAGGAGAATATTGATACCACTCGTGTGTGTAGTCTAAGTAGGACACTGGAGCAGCCAGTGAAGTTGGTTTAGCACAGAGCTTGGAAATACCTAGTCTGGAAGGTGTGAAGGCTCACACTTAAAACACAGATACTTGTGTAGTATCAACCAGTAGTATTGAGCAGTGACAATGTTCAGAATTTTTGGAAATCTTCGCTACCTGTTCTGCTTCTCTTGCATCTACATTTTTTCTGCATCTATATTAAGGCAAAATTACCTTTATCTGTTTATCTGTGTCCCCAGGATGACCTGGCAGAGTTGGCATCTCAGCAATACTATGTTGACTATGGTTCAGAGATTCTTCTGGAGCGCCTGCTGAGCCTCATTCCCTCCTACATCCCTGACAGAGAGATCAGCACCTCCAGGACAGTGGAGAAATGGGCCCATTTCATTATGGCTGCCCACAAAAAGGTACCTGTCACTGGGACAAACCAACTCATGGCATGGTGGCAGCTACATCTAAAAAAAAGTCCCTCATTAATGCCAACAGGGTTATGGATCTAGAGGAGATGTTATGCTTGTTTTCATATTCATTTCACATTGGAGGACAATAATTAAGAAAAAGAAGTTTTCTTATATTTGCATTTACGTTAACTGCATGTAAATTGCTGTTACAAGGACACCTAACAATTATTTCTCTTCCTTTTTGTCCAAAAACATATAAAACATGTCTCTATCGGTATGATCAGGGCATTTATACCCAGAAAAGGTTTGACCCTCAGAAGGTGAAGGAGGAAGTGGTGGACTTCGCTCGCCACAAATGGCCTCTGCTCTTCTCTCGTTTCTATGAAGCCTTCAAGTTCTCAGGTGACCTTCTATGACCTCTTTTACACCTTAATACAGAGGATGCGCAATCATCCAAACACTTCTACAATCGTAGGGAGACACACTAAAATGAGGGTGAAGATATTAATCAGAAGTCAATTGTTTGGGCATAGGTAGGTCATCAATTATTGGCTCAGAAATTAATAAAATATTAATATTTAACCCTTGTATTGTCTTCACTAGTGGTCTCTGGTATCCTTCAGGTTAAATTGACCTGAATACCATACAAGGGTTAAAAATTAACATGAAATGATAACTAACTAACTAACTAATTACAGTTACCCTCTGGGAAACCATCCTAACAGCAATGGTAGATTATGCAGTTCTGTATTAGATTTTACAGAAAGTGTCATTTAATCACAGGCTTCATTATCCTTTTCATTATCGAATCCCTTTCAGGACCCTTCCTCAGGAGTTACTGTTGCATATTAGCAGTTATGAGGAATCTGTGGGGGCTGTAAAATACAGAGTTATTGACATTGTTGTGTCAAATATTAAAATCTTTCTCCTTGGTTCTGTAACAGATAATTCTTCTGTTTCTCTGCTTCTCAGGTCCCAGTCTACCTAAAAACGATCTGATCGTGGCTGTCAACTGGACTGGAGTTTATTTTGTAGATGAGCAGGAGCAGGTTCTCTTAGAACTCTCCTTCCCAGAAATCACTGCAGTTTCTAGCAGCAAGTAAGGCATGCTGGGACCTGTAGTCACTCAGGTCGACTCTGAGGATCATCGTTCATCATTTTCTACTGATAGTCCACATTGGTTTCTTCTAACCATAACACTTAATGTTAATTTAATGTTAGTAGTAGTTATTTAAGTAAGTAGTTATTTTAACTCAAACCATGATCTTTTGTTTTTGTGCCTAATCTCACTAAAACTTGAATATGGCAATTTCAGATCAGGAAACTACTGATAGAGACATTAAATCAGATAGTGCTTGTATGTGTGGGAAGCAATGACACATACACATCATATTTAGTTGTTTAATTTTCAGGGAATTTCTATTTCAGGGGAGGAAAGTTGCAGGGTCAGAGTTTCACTTTGGCAACCATCAAAGGAGACGAGTACACCTTCACCTCCAATAATGCAGAAGATATCCGTGACCTAGTGGTGACCTTCCTTGAAGGGCTTAGGAAGCGATCTAAGTTTGTGGTTGCACTGCAAGACAACCCCAGCCCCAGTAAGTCCTGAGGGTACAGTTTATATTTTGTTTGTATTTTCTGTCTAATAATTGGAGCACTAATTGAGATATGAATATGAATCTAAGTTCCTGGTGATTTGATCCTTATTCTAACATAACATTTGGTCTTTTTTGCCCTAAATATAGTTACATACGTTACAAGAGTTAACATGAAACGTGTAATAACCAATTTGATTTCCGTCTCACATTTACAAAAATATTCTGTTGTTGAAGATAATCATCTCGTCTCAGAGCAATCTGTATTTTTTTGCCACAGCTGGGGAGGAATCAACATTCCTGAGCTTCTTGAAGGGAGACCTGATCCTGTTGGACCAGGACACTGGTGAGCAGGTTCTCAACTCTGGTTGGGCACACGGAGTCAATGAACGAACCTGTCAGAGAGGAGACTTCCCAGTTGACTGTGTCTATGTCCTGCCCACCATGGCCCGACCCCAGCAAGAAATTGTGGTGAGAAGAAGAAAAAAATACACTCAGACATACGTTTCGCTTTCTCAAAAAAGGATATGATGAATGTCAGAAGGAAACACACAGACATACACTTGATTGTGCACTGTCTGTGTGCTACAGCTCAGACAGGACACTGGAAATTTATCTAAGCATCTTTAAATCAAGAGGTATTTTTCCTGCACCTCTTTGGACATCAGAGGGCAAGACACTTGAGAAAGACACTTTATGAAAACCTTGACATCTACCTGAAAATTCAAAATTCTTCAATTGGGACATTTCAATCAGTATGTAAAGATTAAGAAATGCTAAAATGAATTAATTCTGAACAACCCCATGAAGACAAAAACACAAATGATATTCCACAGAAATGCCAGAAAACCAGTATTTTCAGAATATTATAAAACAACTGTCATTGGTAAGGATTGTTTTCCATTGTCTTATGGAAAAGCTGCCCCCAAATAGTCAACCAAACACAACCAAACAACAGTTGTTTTAGTGACCAAGTTTTGGTCCTTGGTTACATGGCTAGTAATGCATAGTAATAGAGTAAAGTAGCTTGGCTTACATAGAAATACAATAATAAAGAAGTTGAGATGCAATTCCTGCCTTTGTTTAGTGTGACTGCACAGGAGATGATGTCTGAGGTGGAAAGCCTCAAGCGTCTAACATTCTCAAGTTACCTGTAACACGACATGGCAGATTCTGCTACTTGCCTTGTTTGTTGATGCTACCAAAGAACCACTGTGTTGAATTTGTAGTAACAAGATTGCTTACTCCATCCACTCACTCTAGCGGGTGGATAGCTGAACTTGGTGGGACCTGTAAAAAAATGTTTAAATGTACAGAAATTTCTTAACGTAGATCAGATTTGTGTCAGTTCAAGCCAAACAATCAGCTGTTTAAGCACCGTTCATTAGGATGCTTCAAACTACTGATGATCTTGTGTGTATGTGTAATAAAACATCCATAGCCAATATAAAACAGTGGCTTTTTATGGTCATTTACGGAGCTCCTTCACATGTAATCAGGGTAAACAGGTAAACTGTCACCATGATAACAACAGCTGAGTAAAGAGAATAACAATCTCAGTGTTTCAGCTTACATGAATTACATCGGGCTTTGGTCGGGTTTGGTTATAAAACACAGAACAGCTGTGAGGTTTGGGCTCAGGCAGATATATTCAGCCCATACAGCACTCTGACTCACACATAAGCAATGATCCCAGTAATCACAGGAAAAAGTTGGTTTTCTTTGCACTGACATAAAATTATTTTTAGACATTTTTTCTACTTTTATAGTCTTTTTTTTTATCATACATCTCATATAAATACCCTATGTTTATGTGTACATGTACACACATGACAAACAGTTTGATCTGATTTAATGTGGCAACATCTAGCTTTTGTGCCTTTGACAGTAAATATGAGTCAAATGCATGTAATGTTACATAATAAGATGTAATTCAACTAATCAGGCGCTGGTAACCATGACACCGGATCAGCGACAGGAGTCAGTTCGTGTTTCACAGCTTGTGCTGCCAGAGACCGACGGCAGAATGAAACCCTACACTCTGGAGGAGTTCTCCTATGACTATTTCAGGTACACAGACACACACGTAAAAAACAAATGATGAAGATAAACAATATACACGGATATGTACACATGCTTGCAAACAAAAGCACAAAACATACAAAAACAGGCAAACCTACGCGCAGATACACAAAAGCACAGTAATGTAGCAGTTGACTTATCTTCTTACAGTTTTAGACTGGGTTTAGTTCATACTTCTTTTCACACCTTATTAAATCCTCAAGCCATTTCAGTTGTGGCGAAGCTCAGGGATCAATCCTTGAACGTTTAGGGCCCTATCTTACACCCAACGAAAAGTGTCTTTGCCAATGCAGTTGTCATTTTCCTTTCCAGCGCCCATGTTGTTTAAATAGTAAACGTTTTGCTCTTTTATGCATAGATTGTGAAAATCTGGTCCTTATTCAGTGGCACTGTTTGTCACTCCACTGTTTTTAAAAGCAAAAAGTCTTATTATATAAAATTATTTCTTAGTCTCGTTATTAGAATACAACCAAAAAATACAGGGAATGTATAACAGTATTAAAACAAAGCAGAAAATCTGAAAAAACAGCCTCTATAGGCTAAAGTGGTGAGTATTCAGAGTGTTTGTCCAGAAACTTCCTTGAGTTGAACTCAGATGTTATAATGGCTGGACTCCTTTAGCACACACTCTCCAACATAACAGCTCACATTCTAAACATATATAGTGAAGGACTTTGCACAGGAGGGAACAATGTACAGGTGTTAGATTACAGCCATGTGGTTAACTCTGTTTATATTTTTGTTTGACCTCTGTATGTTTTTACTCTGTGAACCATATCCAAATTTCAGTTTTTTTTAACTGACCCTCACTGATCCTCTTGGCAATCATTTTTGTAACCTGCTTCTTCTAGGCCCCCTCCCAAACACACTCTGAGCAGAGTGATGGTCACTAAGAATCGTGGAAAGGACAAGTTGTGGAGCTGCACCAGAGAGCCGCTCAAGCAGCCACTGCTAAAGAAGGTCGTCAACCACGAGGAGCTGGCTCAGGACGCCTGCATGTCCTTCATAGATATCCTTAAAGCAGCTGATGTTGCTGCTAACTATTATTTTTATAGCATTTCTGTCTTTATTTGACAATCAGACGAGAGAGAGAGAGAGAGCGGGTGGAGGGAGAGAGTTATGCACCTGCAGAGTCCCAAATTCAAACCCAGCCTGTGGTGACAAGGACTTAGCCTTGATATAGGTTTAAAGGTGTTCAGTCATTATTACAATTACAAAAAGGGTTAGAACAGGGTTGTGCAATGGTGCACTCGTGAGCACTGTCACCTCACAGCAACAAGGCTCTGGGTTCAAACTCCAGGCCAGGGGCCTTTCTGTGTGGAGCTTGCATGGCACCCATGGCACCTTCTGCCTACGTGAGTTCCCTCTGGGTGTAGATAATAGAGATTTCTAGGTTAGAATTCCTTCAGTGGCCATTGTTTTTTAATGGGAGCTAAATCCACTGGGGTCTCCTCCTCTCCAAAACAAATCAACCCAAATATTAAAATCAGTAAAAACACTCAATAAAGCAGTTTTAGGTTAAAAACAATGTTCATCCATCACTCTTTTGCAAACAAAGGACCCCAGGAGAGGATTTGTTTGCTCAGCTTGTCTCTCTCATAGTTTAAGATCCACATGTCAGATGGCTAAAAGTCTTCTGGATGAAGGTTATAGTTATAATATAAAAGTGACAGCAACCTGACTTGAAACAGTAGGAAAGCAATCATGTAAAAATCTATAATCTCAAGCAAAATCTGCTCCCTACAGGTTTGGCTTTCAGCTCTGGTACTTTGATCATTTTCATGATCACAACAGCTTCAATTAAATAAGTGAAGCCATATTTTAATCTCTTTTTGGTGTTCAAAATAGGGATTTTCCCAACTACTTCTTTTCTGGTGAAGGAGAACTGTAATTTTTAGACTACTCAGCACAATTCTTGCGCTAAGGGGACAGCACTTACAATGTGTTATCGACTGCTCAAAGTGCAAGTCACATTCACACACGTTCAGTGCATCATGATGATCATGATCATAGAATATGAAAAAGTCATCCATTGCTCCAGTTGAGTGGTTATATGGCAGTTTATTCAGACACAGATGTCGTCAGTCCCAGATTTCCTGGTTGCTTGTTTACAACATCCAAGCATTAGCACAAGGGTTTGACACAGGGTTTGTGGCAGTTGGCTGCGTAACAGTTAACCAGCATTGTACACAAACAAAATATTCACACCTCCAGACATTAATGTACATTTGAACAACATTTGTTTTTTCCTTGATGTTTGTTCCACCTATGATGAAGTACATGGGTGACTACCCATCCAAACGGATGCGCTCAGTCAACGAGTTGACAGACCAGATCTTTGAAGGAGCACTCAAGGCCGAACCGTTGAAAGACGAGATCTTCTGTCAGATCATTAAACAGCTCACTGACAACCACATCAAGTGTGTAACTGACACTATAATTAGTCCTAATTATCCGTGATAATATATTGTTGCAAATTCACTCAGGGCTGCTGAGTGCAGTATATTTTTCAGTGTACGTGAATCATTCAGTATTGGTACAACTTAACCCAGTATTTCTCTGCAATAGCTGAACCTGAGTTTTGTGCTGCTACAGGTACAGTGAGGAGAAAGGCTGGGAACTGCTGTGGTTGTGTACAGGTCTGTTTCCACCCAGTAATGTTCTGTTGCCCCACATTCAGCGCTTCCTCCAGTCCAAGAAACACCACCCGCTCTCCGGAGACTGCATGCAGAGGCTGCATAAAGCACTGCGGTAAAGCTTTTAACACCTTCATTTGTTTCGACTGATTATTGCGCTTCACTTGTGGTTAATTGATAAGGTTTCTGCCGGCCGGCTGATGAATCTGGTTTTAAAAAGAGGTTGACATATCATATCACAGAAGATGTTCTGTGTTATCATTTAAGAGGCAGGAGGCAGCAGTGGATCTCAGGTCATTAGTGTTGATCTGGTAAAATATATATATAAAAACTGACAAAATCATCAGCTTGGGTGTGGCTTGATTTCAGAAACATAGCAGTATATAGCTAGACATAGCAGCATGAACAACAACATGACATAACAATATTACCACAATATTATAAATAATCTGTTATAATTAAATGCATAGTACAGAATACTAACCAAACAACCCATATTTTGCCTGTGTGGGGCTTTTCCAGGTTTCCACCCATAGACTCCAAAGAATGTTGGAGTCTATGAGAAAGAGTTTTTTCTTCCCAGCTTACAGTTGCAATAGCATGGAGCTGACTCGCTCTTTTTCTGAGGCATTTTTGGACGATTTTAGCTTAAAAAGTTATAAATAGTTTTCAAATTAGTTGCTTATTAATTTTCTGACATATGGCTAATCAGTTAATAGACTCATTACAGCTCCATTGTGGAAAAATGCTTTGTGAAATAAAAACAGACTTGGAGCTACTCAATTTCTATGACACACGGTTGGACTGACCTTTCATTGTGCTTTTCTGTCATGGTAACAGTAATGGCTCCAGGAAGTACCCGCCTCATTTGGTGGAAGTAGAGGCCATCCAACATAAGACAACGCAGATCTTCCACAAAGTCTACTTCCCTGATGATACAGATGAGGTACAAAATACACACATGCACAGAAATCCACACTGGATGAGCAAATGTCTGTGAAAACTGAGATTGTTTGTGTTGCGTGTGTCTCAAAACTGCAGGCATTTGAGGTGGAGTCCAGCACCAAAGCAAAGGATTTCTGCCAGAACATTTCAGCCAGGCTGCTGCTCAAATCTCCTGAAGGCTTCAGCCTCTTTGTCAAGATCTCAGACAAGGTCAAACACTCAGAAGCAGAACAAAAATGTTCAAAACCTGTCACTGCTTTTAAATCAGATTATCCAGGTCAGGGTATTTGACTGATAGGAGATGATATTATGTTGCATATTACCTTTATCTGGGATGTCGAGGTTAAACTATTATTATCTCAGTCCACTGACCTTCTGTTTGATGTGTTGTAATTATTTTCTTGATTGACTTGTACTGTACCACACTGATATTTCTTTCATACTGGGTATGTGTGTTCTGTAGGTGATCAGTGTGCCAGAGGGAGATTTCTTCTTTGACTTTGTCAGACATTTGACTGACTGGATCAAGAAATCTCGACCAGCTAAAGACGGTTCGTACCAACATCGGTGGCAGTAAAGATAATGGCATATTCAGGTCATGGCCCTGTTCTGATCTGACATTAACATGAGTCCTAGCCTCCAAAGAAAGTTTAATAGTATCAGATATAAGAAAGCCCTCTTTAATACGACAAACTTCTATTACTCATCATTAATAGAAGAAAATAAGAACAACCCCAGGTTTCTTTTCAGTCCTGTAGCCAGGCTGACAGTTACAGCTCTGCTGAGCCATCTATCCTTTTAACTCAGTAGCCATGACTTTATGAGCTTCTTTACAAAAAAAAAAAAAAATTGTATCTATTCGAGAAAAGATTCATCACCTCCTGCCCACAACTGGCAATGATCTACTATCTACTACAGTAACTTTTGAATCACCGACCAGGCTGTTTAAAGATGTTCTCCATTAATTAACGCTCCTATTTTATTTGATCTGGTCTTTATCAATAGGCTATGTACCACAGACTTTTAAGATTGCAGGATTAAACTTCTACTTAAAAAACCTACCCTTGATCCAGATGTTTTAGCCAGTTATAGACTGATATCTAATCTTTCTAAAATCCTTGAAAAAGCTGCAAAACTAAGTACGTGATCATCTGCATAGGAATGGTTTGTTTGAAGATTTTCAGTCAGGATTACACCATAGCAGTAACAATTTAGTGTTGCATTTGACAGCATCGATCATAATTTTTTATTGCAGAGACTGGACCATGTAATTGGGATTAAAGGCTGGTTTAAGTCATATTTATCCAGTTTGTTCATGTAAACAAAAACTCTTCCTTATAGCTTATATTTCCCTATTGTCCCAGTAGATCACTTTGTTCTCTAAAAGGAGGTTTACTTGTGGTTCATAGAGTCTCCAAGAGTAGAACAGGAGGCAGAGCCTTCAGCTACCAGGCTCCTCCTCTGTGAAACCAGGGGCTGGATCAAGTGACTCTGGCCTAGACTCTCTCCTTTTACTTTTACAGTTTACAGTGCGTCTTTACATCTTTCTCAGTGACCACTTGTGATCCGATCTCACCTCCCCATTTTATATGCAAATAAACATATATGGGTTTTTTTTTTTGTTTTGTTTTGTTTTTTTGTTTTTTTAGCCAATCAAAGAGACGTCTATAGTCAGTGGCTTGTGCATATGCGTGTGTGGATGTGTATGTTTGTGAGTGAGAGAGAAGGACACAATGCAATGCGATGCTCACAAGCTCTGCAGTAACATAAGGTTTTATCCATTTGAAACAGTAAAATATTTTAATTATGAAACGGTGTTGGGACTAATTAGACGGTGGCAGAGGTCATCACTAGAATAGGCTGTCCTCCAGAGGATGTCAGTTCAGTGTGGCTACATGTGGTCCAGACCACCTCAGGATATGGTCTGAGTAATCTGAGTAATAGATCTCAAACCTGTCATCAATATATCTTGGGTGCATTCAGAGCGGTACTTAGAGCTGTCCACTTGTTATCGGATCGCCTGAGACAGATGTTAGTCTGAGTTTGATCACACTTGTGCTTCTTCTCCCCTTGCATACTTTGCAGGTATCATTCCCTCTCTGACTTATCAGGTGTTCTTCATGAAGAAGTTGTGGACCAACACAGTACCAGGGAAGGACTCATTCGCAGACTCCATCTTCCATTACTACCAGGTTGGTGTTGTGGAATTTATACTTTAATTACACAGTTTCAGATAGAAATGCTCTTATCATATGATACTTATCTTTTTTCAAACAGTTCTTCAATGACCATGGTTCATATTTATACTTGAACTTTCCCTTCAAATAAATAACTCTTCTGTTAATCAGGAGCTGCCTAAATACTTGCGTGGCTACCATAAGTGTTCACGGGAAGAGGTTTTCCAACTTGCAGCGCTGATCTACCGCGTCAAGTTTGAGGATGATAAATCCCATTTTCCTACAATTCCCAAGATGCTTCGGGAGCTGGTTCCCCAGGATCTAATTCGTCAGATGTCACCGGATGACTGGAAAAGGGTAAACCTGCAAAACCCCAATGAGTCTTTTTTTTTAATGGCATTGATATAGTAATTTTTTCATTAGTGAAGTCATACTTGTGATAAAGAAGAAAATATTGTGGTTCTTGAAGGTTTGTGAACCCTTTTTTAATTCTCTATGTTTCTACACAAAAATGAGCTAAAGCATCTTCAGATTTTCAAAAAAATAAAGAGATAGCAATTGAACAAATAGGACAAAATTATTATACTTAAATGTGTTGAAAATCGGATCAGATTTTTTAGGTCATGATCTAAGTACAAGATTACAATACACAATACAATGTCTTTCTTTCTCTTTAGATTGATGTCAACATATTACAAAGATACTGAAGCCAATTACTTTATTTTGCATCTACTCTAAACAATAATGTTGCATTAAGTAATTAAGATTGAACAGAGCTTAATAATATAGTGTGTGTGTGTGTGTGTGTGTGTGGTGTGATTGATTACTACAGTCTGTGGTTGCATACTTCAACAAGCAGGCTGGTAAATCAAGACAAGAGGCCAAACTGATGTTCCTAAAGATCATCTACAAATGGCCGACTTTTGGCTCCGCCTTCTTTGAGGTTAAGGTAAAATCACCTGATCAGTTTTATCACATATCATATTATCACATCCTGTCATCTGTCATAAAAATATTTGATATAAGACACAACTACTTTATGTATAAAAATGAGAAGATATGCCAGATGGCTGTTTTGATGTCACAGCAACATAAATATCTGTCCTTCGCATTTAGCAAACCACTGAACCCAACCACCCAGAAATCCTGCTGATCGCCATAAACAAGCATGGAGTCAGTCTCATCGACCCAAGGACCAAGGTTTGCATATGAATTAGCTTGACAGATATAGAAAAAAAAATATGACAAAAAGATTTCTTTTTGTTTTTTACATTTAGTTTTGAAGAGTTCTCCCCATCACACTTGTCTAAGTAACAGATAAACTGCAAGCATGTGTTTCACAGTGGTTCTTAGTGCCATACTGACTCAGTAGAACTGTGCAATAATGGCCCATAAAATCAAGCTTGTCAATGACTATAGTCTCATGTTACACCACTCAGCTACTTTACTCATGTCTCTGTTCTGCTCTGGAGAGGTCAGCTTTTATTTCTTATAACCAATTTATCTGCAATCAGCTTAAATTGACTGATGAAATTAGTCTGCCTCTGATTTGCATAGAAATATATAATACTGATCTCCCCACCTGTCTGATGTTAAAGGATTTATTTTAATGCTAACTTTAGACCACACTGGTTAACACGCACATGGTAAACACAATCGCCTGCAAATAGTTCAGGTGGAAAGAGCCCTAGAAAATGTTGGTTACCTGTGTTGTATTTCTCTAATGTATCACTTATACTACACTGTTTAACTGCTTAAGAAGGCATAATAGCTTATAATAGTTTGTCAGCTAATAGTCTGGAGGGTTACATCTCTCTGTGCAGGATATCCTGACCACCCATCCATTCACAAAGATCTCCAATTGGAGCAGTGGGAACACCTACTTCCACATAACTATCGGCAACCTGGTCAGAGGAAGCAAACTGCTGTGTGAGACCTCGCTGGTGGGTAACACACACACACACACACACACACACACACACACACACACACACACACACACACACACACACACACACACACATAATACTGATAAATCAAACAGCACAACTTATCACTGTATATTCTCAAATGTTCAAAGAAGTAATAACGTCTACTACAACACCTCACATAAGTTTAGCACAATATAAATATACATTGAACTAATTATTCCATCGGTGCAACAACACATCTCTCTCGCTTTTTAACAGAAATACTAGCTCCAATAACCAACTTAAGCTGCTTTCACTGCAGGAAGTGAAGTATTATTTATGGTGGTTGAAGAAAATGGAAAGAAGAGTGTAGGTAATGGAACAGTATTTCTGATAGAGAGGAGACTCCTGGAGCAGCAGAGTGTTGAGCGTGATGTGACTGTTCAAAATCAAACCAAGCGTGCGTTTGTGTGTGTGTGCGTTTGTGTGTGTGTGCGTGCGTGTGTGTGTGCCCTGCAGGGCTACAAGATGGACGACCTGCTGACCTCATACATCAGTCAGATGTTGACCACCATGAACAAGCAGCGCTCTGGGCGGGGCCACAGCAAGTGAACTTCTTATTGGCAGGAGGCTGCCGAACTCATCCAGCTCTTGCGCCCTATTGGTCAGCACTGCAGCTGGGGGCGGACCTTTGCCCACCAGCTGTGGAGGATGAGCCGCAGTCCTTCTGACAGCTCAGAAGGATCAAATCTAACAGTGGAGAGTTCAACTGCCAGCAGCTATGACCCCGGAGAAGGCCCCAGTTACTATTACCACCACGATGAGGATGAGCCGTCCAGTGAGGATGACTACCTGTAACACCTCCTAACGTCTCGTTGCTGTACCCCAAGTGGTGTCCTCGTGGTTGGATGTGGCTACGCTTCCTGTCCAGGGATTTTGCACCAGCAATTTTACTCTGCGGTGTCTCAGTTAATGTAGATGGCTGTTGCACTCCCTGCCTCTGATCTAATACTACCATGTTACACTAACTGCTGTAGGCAGATATTCTGCTGAGCATGTGAACTTTACATCTGCAGATATTGAAAGTGACTGAATCCAGTTGCCTGAAAAAATAAGTGAAAATAAGTCCTCAACTTAACCGTTGTTACTTCTGTTGATCAATTTATACATTTATACGTTTTTGCATCAATTTCAGTAATATTTTCCAAAATTCCCTCAAAATACTTCTTGAGCTGGTTTATTTGAAAATCTACTATTATGGGACACACTAGACACATCAGCAATTGCTATTATGTCCGAAAAAGTGAAATTCTGGGTTTTTGTTTGTTTTAATACTTTATTAATTTATGTTCTTTTGTTTAATGATGAATCTTATCGGCTGTTAAAGCTCACATCTAATTCTCTAGTAGTCTTTCTGTTTCTGTTGGGACAACGTTACCCAGCATCCTGTGCGGTGCAGATGTTGATCCTGCAGGGCTTTTGTAAAATTCCTGCAGTTATACAAGGGCTTTTTCTGGGACTTCCAGTTGCATTTCTCAGCTGAAGGAGTTTGCTCACTAGACATGGAGTCAGTGACATAAAGTACTCAGTGATAACCACATAACGCTGACATTGTGCGGACATTGAATGAAGACTTCTTTTGTCTTCACTACCACACTTCTTGGTCCAGTAGTTTTTTTCACTGTTGACAAAAATGTCATTTGTTTTAAAGTTCAAAGATTAGATAGATTTTTTTTTTTTTTTTGTGGAATTTCCAGAGAACTTTATTCAGCACAGATGCTTAAAATTGCTTAAAATAAACTTACATGTGTTAGCAAATTATTCTTATAATGTTGTCTGTGTATTTAAGTCAGCACATGGAGAACACTGTGTGTGTGTCTATTCTAACTGTAGAAGAATAGGATCGTAATGATATTGTAAAAGGACATTTTGCCTTTTAGTGAAATGGATTAAGTTTCTCTTAAGATATATAACTTGCTGTAAAGCCAGATAAATACTTAGAATATTTAAAAAAAAAACTCACCCAGAGGCCTTTCCTCCACTAAAGCTGCATTAAAAACACACCCGGTTTATTTTCTATTGGCAGTCTGAACTCTGCCTTGTGTGAAAAAGGGTATTGAAAATTTTGCCTGTGTCGATGTGGCAAATTCTTCACCGATTAAGCTTTATTGGAGGTTTTGGGTCATTACCAACCACAGTGCCAATCATTCCATTTGTTTTTAGCTAACTTTGACTTAGTTACTGAAATTGTTGTTTCTTTCTGACTTCGTTTGTGCCTGTTGTGTTGGTTTATTAGGTTTTGTCTATGATTGTAACTCTATGATCTTGACCTCTTGCAATTTCATGGTGTTTGTTTTGTGTGCTGCCACTTTTGTATAAAACAATAATCATTTGTTTCACCTTGGCTGACATAAATGAATGAACAATTAATGTTGGTCAAGTTCTTTTCAACATAGTTGGGACAGCTGCCTAATGGTTGTGTTTCTTGTTTGTTGATTGGTGTACTTGAATATTTATATGCTGACTTATTGGCTTTGTCTGTGTGATGTTGTTTTCAGTAATATAAATGTATCTTAATCATCAATCCTTTTTTTTTTAATCAAACTACTTGAAATGAACATAAAAGCCTTGTAATTCACTGATTGTTAAACTATCAGTTTATATGCTGCAACTGATTTGTATCATAGAAAAAACAAAGGTTAAAGCGCAACAGAATAGAAGCTTTCACAATGTCTGTACACTTAAGGCATTAAAAACACTAAAAAAAAATGACCACAATATAACTAATATAATACTATATAACCACAAAAACACACAATAACCAAACCTTTTTCTAATATTTTAATAATTAATAGTTTTTACAATTTGAGAAAAGTTACAGTAAAAAAAAAAATAAAAAAGGAACACTTCTATAAAATTAAAACAGCACAAGATCTAACCATCTGAAAGAATCTAGACTATAATACCCATAGTGTACTGTTATCATGACCAGGTACTGCACAAAGATTAGCCTGACATTTAGACAGGGGACACAGGCTAACAGTGTCCTCTGCATGATTTCAGATGGTACAAAGGTTGACACAGATGCTGACACTCAGAATTTGTGATGTTCCGGTCCAGTGTTTCCTATCAGTATTTAGGCATACACAAGTTTTTTTATGCATCCTGGTGTAAATAGGATGAGTGGCATTTAAAGGAGAAGTGTGATAACAGCCGGTCACACAGTCTCGTCATATAAGCTGGTCACACAGTACACAGGTGTTGAACAGGAACTAATAATCCTTCCAATTTCAAACCACATCAGACAGCTCTGATATGAAGAACTTTCACTTGTGGAGTCAAATTCAGCGTTACATAAATGATTCCATCATATGTGCAACAACCTCAAAACGCCCTGTGAAAACCTAACTTCCATCAAAAGTACATTGTTGTAGTCAGTCAGGCAGGTACTGTATGTTATACTGATGACAGGGCCAGAACATGAGAAACGAAGCCTTGCACTTAAGCAACAAGAAAATATTTTCATGCATTAAGTAATGTCGACCAGTCTGGAGTGAAGGTGTCTGAGATGAAATGATGACAACAGGTTCAGCTCCAAAGTGTCCTCAGCTGATGTTTTTTCATCTTTATGGTTTGACTGTGCAACATGCAAGGGTTGCCTGTATGTTAAACTGAATGTTTGTCCTTTGTCCTTTTAGATTTAAATGCAAAAACACAACCTGAGCATAAGCTTGTTTTCAGGGTGGCAAATGATATTTCCTGCTTGGTGGAGTTGTTACCAAACAAATGTTGAGATAAAGTAAAAGATGTTTCTGTTGCTGCTCATCTAAATGCTTCTACTGTACCCCACCAGTCATTGTCTTGTCCATCTTCTAGGCTACCTTGTTAAGATCATTAAAAACTCAAAAGGTATTGGATGGAAGAGAAATGGATTTTTCACAGTGGAGTCTAGAAACAGTGGGGGAACAGGTGCCCTTGTCCTTCAATAAAAAACAATGTCTGTTTTTCCCAGGTCAAAGACTAAGGCAGCTCTCCAAAGGTCAAAAACATCTAAATAACAACACCCTCATATCAATCTCTAACAACTTATTACACACACCAAGTCTCCATGAGTTCAAAGTTTGAGACCAAAAGGAGTTTTGCTGAAGTTTGATTTCAAGAAAGCATTTAAAAACAAAAACATTCAACAGAATGTGCAACTATGGTGATTGATAGCTGTAGCTAAAACGCTTTGCCTACACAGATCAGCCAGTATATTCTCAACAGAAACACAAATAGAGTTAAACTAAATTCTACCACTGACTCAATACAATACAGTACACTATGTTCCTTGGCTGCATTTTGCAGTTACATTTTTTTTCCTTTCATTCTCTATCATTTCAGCGCCGCCTAAAGCTTTATTCGTCCGACTTCAGGAACATTGCCTACAATACCATTTACAGGTCTTCAGTGATGTGTTTCATTTGAACAGACTGAAGAAAGGATCAACAAAAACAGCTTAACTTGTCCAATCTGTATGCAAGTTTCAGAATGACACTTGGGTCAAATCATGCAGACTTGAATTTGGACTGTGGGTTAAATGTAATAAGCAGCCCAGTGTGAACTGTGAAGCGCTGATACCCTGTTGACAAAGTGCATCCAAGATCAAGGTCACAAGCTGTCGTTATATTTTCTAAATAAAGCCTTGTACATTTTCTGTGGTGCATGAACAAAGTGGTTCTAAACAATTAAGACAAAGCCACTGTCTTTTTTTTTTTTTTTTAATGGCACTTACAGCACATCCTGCTTCATGTCCAACACTGTGCAGAAAACTGACAAAAATCCTCAGAAAAAGGAGCAAGCTTCCTAGCATAATGCATTTCACACCTGAGAGGTTTAGACACAACACTGGCTTTCAGAACAAAGATAAGATTTGGATGAAGATGGACGATATAGTCTTCCATAAAGTACTATGTGCATATATTTGAGGAGAAAGCATATGCTGTATTTACTGCCCTGTAAAAAAAAGTATAAGTTCTGGTTTGTCAAAAGCATCTTTTTTTTAACTGACATTTGGCACAAATCCGTAGCCAAAGTAAAATGACCCAACCAGAACATTTCTCATATGCTTTTGAGAAATATGCCCCTGCTTGATAATACATTCACTTTAGTAACAAACATAAATAATAACTCACAATACCTTCTCAAGCCTCAGGTTTACATTCATTCTGTCAGCTCATTCAGTCCACATAACGTACTCACTTAACTACTCAAGACATACAGAGAAGACTTAAGACATGGTTTAAGGTTTGGTGAAATGCACGATACCAGCGCAGATGAAAATGAAAAAGAAGAACTCGTACAGGAGTTCATTACACCATTGCCCAGATTTAGTGTGACCTCCCCTTTCACTTGAGAACCTGGCTCTAAAACCTAAATACAATGGAACCTTAATTAATGTCATTGCTAACACCTGTATTTGTCCTAATGATCATGTCCAAATGAAGCTGTGAAAAAGGTCCATTACACCAGGTTTATGCAGGACATTCGTGTCCTTGTCCTTTACATACACATGTTGTATGAGGTTAACTCATTGGAAGCTGCTAATATGTATAAGACCAACTTTCAATCACATCATTCCATTCAAAATGACAAAGATCACAGAATTGAACAAACATAAAATCATCATTTAGCATCATCAAGGCCACTGTCAAAGGGAAATCAGCAAACAAACTGGATACTGAAGATGTGGTATTCAAGCTGTTATAAAGAAATCTGAAGAATCAGGAGAGGAAAACTTTTAAAATCTGATAGAAGAAGATAGAGAAGTTTCTACTTTGAGAGACTGGAAGAAGTCCAGCAACGATCTAGCAGCTTCATCGGGATGCAAAGTTGCCCCTTCTACAATCCGAAAAAGCCTGATCAGGAATGAGCTTTGTGGGAGGGCAGCAGCCAAGAAACCACTTTTTTGGAAGGGGAATAGAGTGAAAAGGCTAAAAAATGCTAAAGCTCCAAAAACTAGAACAAAGATCAGTGGAAAAGAGTATTTGAAATCCAAGTTTGAAATGTTTGGGTCCAATTGTCGACAACATGTCGACAGAGTCCAGACCTGAATATTATAGAGGCAGTATATGATCACCTGGACAGAGAAAGAAATAAAAGACAGCATAAATCTAAAGAACTCTGGGAATTACTTCAGAAAACCTCATGACAGTCTCTCCAAAAGAGCTCAAGATGTGCATAGTGCCAAGGGAGGTCACACTAAACACTGACTTTTGCCTCTAGAAGCCTTTCTGTTTTTTTTTTATTTTGTGTACATATTTCTGTTTGTATCTTAATAAAGAGACTTAAAAATAAATATGGTCATCTGCTAAAACAACAAAGCTAAGATTTTGCACAGCACTATTTGTGTGTGTGTGTGTGTGTGTGTATGTGCACATGCATTCTTTTTCACTGACCAGGAATGAAGATGTTGACAAAGGCTAGTGATTAACTGTCCTCACTGCCCAGACATTTGAATGGCATCGATGAGATCATAGATTAAATATGGTCACTAGTGCTCCTGGGCTCATGTCCACACTCTTCTCTGCCACCAAGAGCAGATCAGTTGCACGTTAGCCGCAGTTCAATTCAGCCCACAGACAAAGAGGTTAAAGAGGAGGTGAAGACAGACAAAACAGTTGATACCTCTAACTTTACACATTTCTGTTCTTGATCACTTTTTCCAGTTTTCTTTTCTCTTTTATTTAAAGGCCTTGAAACTCATTTAATCAATCAACTTCTTACTGTGAGTGATGAGGTGCTACATTAACATTTTTACCTAAATGGAGCAAATTTGGTTATTTGACATGACATATTTCTGCATTTGTAGTTTCTTAATCTGATTTGATGGTGGCTTATTTAGTCAAGAATATTTTATTTTATCAAAAATGCTTAAGATATGATAGCCTTTAGCACTTTCTCTCAACAGGTACTCCCATCTCTCACTATCAGTTCCTTTCTTTCTTTGTTCTCTATCTTAATCTCTCCCCCAGTTACTCTTCTGTGATGGTGGGCAAGTGAGGAGTACTAGGTGAACTGGCTGCGCTCCTCAAATCTGGCCGGACGTTGACGCTGGAGATGGACCACACGTCACTCAGCTCTGCAAAGGGAGGCAAAGGTCAGAGTTTATCTCAAGTGTCAAGGAGAAATGTCGGTAATACAGAGACCATACTGGAAGAGACAGGGCTCAAGGCAATGGAGCATGAGAAGCACATACTGAACAAATATATACAGTGCTGCTTGAAAGTTTGTGAACCCTCCAGACATGGTCACTGTTTTTGTTTAAAAAAAAAAAAAAAAAAAAATGCCTTGGATAATATGGAGTCATCCAGGTCCAGAAGCAGAAAAGCAGCCCCAGACCTTCACATTTCCAGCCCCATGCTTCCTGTTGGGAGGAGCTTCTTTTCTCCAAACATGTTGGTTTTGATTGTGACCAAATAATTCTATTTTGGACTCGTTTGTCCAGAGAATGGACGTCCAGAGAGGTCCTCAACTCTCTAGAGGTGATGTGTGGGTCGGCCTTTACCTGATTTATTATTTTTCTGGTGCTTCTGGGTGATAGTTTTGATGGGCGTCCACTTCTAGGCAGAGTTGCTGTCATGTTGATGGCCCTCCCTTTGTAAATGATTTGTCTTACAGTGGATGGATGGAGCTGGAATCTTTTGGAGATGGTCTTATAGCCCTCCCCAGACTGATGGGCTGTCACTACCCTCTTCTTCATGTCCTCATATATCTCCTTTGCTCTGGGCATTGTTGGTTTGTATGGGACCACAGTGGTTTGGTTGGTTTCCTCTCTCTTTTAATTAGTTCAGGCCAAACCCTTTACCAGGGATGTCTCATTGCATTGGTCTGTTTAAATGATTAATTCAGCACCAAATGTGTTTCACCTGAGTCTGTTTCCTGCTTGACTTAACCAATGCAGCTGGGGGTTCACTTACTTTTGCCCATACACTAATTCCATGTTTCATGTAGTTTTAACTACCACTAAACAAGTACATGCAACTGACAAACATATATCTGACATTTCATACATAAAAACTGGTGATGATAAAATAAGAAAATCATGGTAAAACAACAGAAAAATCTAAACTACTCAAGGGGTTCACATACTTTCAAGCAGCACTATACACATTGAAGTTTGTATTGTTCAAACAGGGTTCATGGTTCATACAAGCTTCCTGGAGGGCTGACATGCAGGGTGTCATGGGTTGAAGACCAAGGGGAGGGAGATGAGGGCTCCAGTGGGGGGGTCAGAGTGGATGGGGCTCCAGCGAACACAGATGACCTCAGAAGAGTCTGATATACACACAACACACATATGCACATGGTAGGAAAACACAGCATGCAAAGATGGAAATAATAAGATAATGTCTTGTCTCTGCTAATCAAGTCACATTTTAACAAAGCTACATTTAAAAGACTAAAAGACTGATGTGACAAACATCACTTTACAAGTACCATCCTTCAGTACCACCTTCATACAACTTTGGATACAACTCTTAGGCCCAGTTTGAGCAGGTTCACGGTGTAGTTTGTAAAATTGAATTGAGCAGCCTGGGTTGTTTCTGTCTCCTCCTTCCTATACAACATCAACACTGTCGAAAAATGTTATTATATATTCCTATAACACACAAAGTTACACTCATCACTCACTCAACTTTACAGATGCTGATTCTAGACCAAATATTTCAAATGCAGAGAGGTTTTGAACAATATTGAGCTTTTAATTTGAAATGATTACAGGAAGTGTTGAGTTTGTATTAACAAGTAATGCAGTAACTTAAATGGCAAATGGCAAACTGAAATGAAGGCTTTTTACTAAAATACAGCAGTGGACAAGACCTGCCTCTAATAAAAGTCTGTTCAGGTCTGGAGTAGAAGTAAGTAAGAGCTAAACTATGGTGGACCCAGATAGAGGCTGTGCTCTGTGAGAGAGCTCTCTCTTTCATGAATAAGTTTCCATACAGCCAGCCCTTTCAGCAATGATCTTCTGTGGCTTACCTAGTCTAACACAATTACCCTGTGTTCACTAAGAAAAAGAAAAATATTTAATTATAAAAATAAAATCTTTAAAAGATTTTTGTTTCTGATCAGTTTTTTTTTCTCCATCGATTATCTTTCGTTATCTCACTCTCTGTGTGACTGTGACTCCCTCTCAGGAAGTCAGTTAGGAAGGAGACAAGACATTATAATAGTGCAATGACAGTTTGGACACACAAGCCTCAACAAAGAGTAAAGGCAAATATTCTCATACCCGTCCTGAATTTGCTGTATGGTCCGTTCTCATGAGTCTCACGGCTGCCGGGCCAGAAGGGCAGGCCTCTCTCTCTCCACCTGTAACACACACAGACCAAGTGAATTGAGATGTGCACAACTGTAACAGCTTTGATGCATACAAATCATGAGCTTGGCGCGTGTGTGTGTGTGTGTGTGTGTGAGTAAGCAACTGGGACTGGTGACATGATTCAGAAGACAATATCCAAAATATCCAGGCCTTTATGATGAGGGGCCTCACTTGGCTGATCAAAATCTGCTGCCCACATAGTAATGATGAAACCTCATCAACATCCAGGATGTCTCAGTGTGTGTGCATGTGTGTGTGTGTGTGTGTGTGTGTGTGTGTACGCACCAATGGAATATGAAAATGGCGATGATAAGGAAGGCAGATACAGAATCAGTCAGAATCCACATCAGACTGTATTCCTCTGGAGTCTGAAGAGAGTCAGGGAGGAAGTTGATCACATTGTTAGAACAGAAAGTGTGAACATAAATATAAAGCATTGCTCTTACATGCATTAAAACCAGACTCATTTGAATGTAGAAAGACATGCAGGTGCTTATTGTGTTTATTCAAAGCGAGTTGCAGTGAGCCTGTAAACTACAAACACAACTGAGAACAGCCAGGTGTATTTACTGTGAGGGAATAACTCATATGATGTTTTCCACATAATATGTCCCATTGAGAATACACAAGTAAAATTGGCTTTTATTTCCTCTTATCTAGCAACTGTAATTTGTCTGGAAAGACAAAACGCACAAACTCCTAAGACGGTGCAGTAATGTGCTAAATGCTTAGATGACAGATGGAGCTACATGCAGCCACACTAGCCTAACCTTGATGTGAACATGTAATATGAACATTTTCAAGATTGACATTGACATTTCTGACAATAGAGAAGGAGACTTGAATGTGCTTACCATGAGGAAGAGTGGTTTGTTGATATTGGACAGGATGTGGATGGAGTTGGTGGTTACAGACTGAGCTCCAGCACACCAGGCCAGATTGTAGAGCCACGGCTGGCTGATCACGTACAGGTTAGTACTGATGTTCACTAATTGGTACTTACTGTAGAAAGGCAAAATGGGAAAGTGAAATTTATCACAATAGTGAGCACACGCACACATGCAGGTATCTCTGATCGGACTGCTTCCTTTGAAAGTCTACAGATAACAGTGTACAGCAGTGAGCAGTAGAAAAAACCTTTGACAATGATTTCCATTTTCACTGGCATCCTCTGCCACAGTCTGATTAGTTTCATAATGAACTGAAAATAGTTGACCATTTCTTCATCTGACTATACACAAACACACACACACTGCATATATGAGTGCCCTGGTTTACTGTGTATCTGTATTTAAGGGTATTCAACTTTTCTTTAACCTTGTTCGTGTTTGTTAATACAAAACCAACACGAAGCAAAAGGTGGAGGTAATGTACAAATAAGCTACAGCTATGTACACACTAACACATTTAAGGTATTTTAGTTATAAAATCACTTTTGCTATGTTCAGTTTGTGTGTGTGTGTGTGTGTGTGTGTGTGTGTGTGTGTGTGTGTGTGTTTGCGAGTGTACCTGATCTGTTGTTCAGACATGGTGCTATAGTGCAGGTTAAGTCTGGTGATGTGGTCATCTGTCAGTTCCTGAATAGATGCTTTTTCTCCAGAGGTCTGTTGCAGATGTGGATCCACAG
Organism: Rachycentron canadum; assembly: GCA_038496675.1. Taxonomy (NCBI): domain Eukaryota; kingdom Metazoa; phylum Chordata; class Actinopteri; order Carangiformes; family Rachycentridae; genus Rachycentron; species Rachycentron canadum. Next base: position 5,935,296 of record CM076657.1, on the reverse strand, counting down.
CCTGGACCAATTCCCTGTCCTCAGATGGAAGCCACAGCACCTACACACACGTGCACGCAATGAAAACATACACATAAATAGATACAGATAATAACCCTAGCCTCAAAAGTTGTTTTGGAAAACAACTTTTGACGCTATCGCACCCTGAGATCCCACATGTGATTCAAGACATAAGTTTGTAGAGAAAAGGTATTTAAAGAATTATCAATTGATGAGCATCTAGGTCATATAACACAACTTTCAACTTTCTGTTGAATTGAATTTAAACTTCGACAAGTTACCTGTGAGGAGTTGATGTGTGCCTGGACCACCTGCAGAGTAGTGTTGATGTATGACTGACTGTAAGGATGTCCATATGGTGGCCTACGCAGGTCAAACAGCACTAGTCTGCTGCCACGTGCTGCTACCTGCAGGAACTGGGCCAATGAGGGAACAGACTGGTTCTTGGCCTGCGAGCGGTCCATCTCAGAAAGAGACGACACAGTACCAAATGGATCCCTCTGTAAGAGAGTGATATTAAAGGTAAGTGTAGTCATTTGAAAATTCTAATTAAATAAAACAAGCTAAATCTAGTCATGTTTATTCTGATATTTATTTAAAAAGTAGCCCTTTGAGCGCTAAAGTCACAAAATTGCGATAAACGACAGTACTGAAAAGCCAATTACAGTCCCAAATCTTTTGTTTCTACTCTGTCAATACAATAGTGTCAAAACACTACTTTGATTCTAGCAAAAAATGATGTGATGTTCCTATTCAAAGTGTTCGAGGAGACAGTGGAGGTGAGGCGAAGATGGTCTGAACGTGCTTGCGTGCATTTCCATTTGTTGTGTTCAAGTAAATTGAAGCATTCACAGTAGGCCTTTAGCTCTAACCACTTTTTAAGCCACAGCCTTTTGATGTCAAAATCCAGTATTTTTTTTTTTTTTTAAATAAAACCCTGGTGCTTAAAGATTTATTATATAAAGATATTTATAAAAAACAAGTCAATATCGAGTGTTACAAAAACCATGGTTTAACTACTAGTTGTTCTTTATTTCACTATTGACTCAATTTAAATCATGTAACTTTAACTATGCATTTTGGACCACTACCATTACAATATTCATTAAAAAAAACACTACAGTCAATTGTTTTTCACAGAGCATTCAGATATTAAGAAGAAAAGCAAGAGAAATATGCTCATTGATAAAGTGAACTGTAAGTCCTGACGTAATCAGCACCATACAAAATAAGAAGGGTAAAACAATACTTATGGTGAATGGATTTGAATGTTTTTTCAGTTAAACATCTATTGACAGGGTGAATCCCTGTCACCACTAGTCAGCTAACTGAGTGGCTTTAGTGACTTGATTCCACTCTCACACTCATCCCTTTCATTTTCTCTGACATTAACATTTGGCAGGTTTTTGAGCTAATCATCTGTGACATTCTTATTGTAAAGATATTACAGAAGTGTTGAACTTCTTTTCTCCTTAATTATTGTTTAGCAAACCAAGCTTTACCTTGAAACAACAGCAAGTTGTGTTTCTGTGTGTGTTTTTGTTAGTCTCACCAATAAAAACCAGTCGCCAGCGTTCAGTTGCTGTAGCTCAGACCAGGTGAACATGGAGGCATCGAGGTGTGTTCGATTTGGGAAAACCTCAGCAATGTTTGTGGTTCTCATCAGAGTGGAGTCGTGCATCAGGAAGGGAATGCCATCATAACTACAGAAAGGTAATGGAAGACGATTAACTTCATCAATAGTATTTGATGTTCCCCAGCTCTAATCTCTTTTAATTCAACACTCTTCACACAAACAAAAATAAGATACACCTAAAAACCTGTGATTGCTTGGTATAGACAAGCAATACGCAGTGAGCCTGTTGCCTCAATTAATCTCTTGAGGGATACCAGTTATGTACATGCCCATAAATAAACACACACGTTAATATTATTTCACATAAACGCAACCTAAAAAACTCAGGGTTCACTAGCAGCGTGGGATTAAGATAACCTTCTAACACTGATTCATATCATGCTGATAATCGCTCTATTTTCAATGTGCTATCCCACCAGCATGGAGCTAATGGGAAGGCTAACAGCTAACTGGATTAGCATGGCAGTAACCGCTTTAGCATTGAGGGTGGCACGTAAGTATCTAGTGTAATTAGCACCAAAGCAGAAACTGTTGGCCAACTGCTCATCATTTTAGAAGCAAGAAAACATGTCGAGAGTACCTGGTAAGAAAACACTGCCAATGATTTGATTCTTTTACTGAATGATAATTGGTCACCCTGAAACAAATGTGAGGGTACATTTAAACTATTTGTTCCATTAGTATTAACCAAGGCCGGGAGGTTTGGCTGTACTTGTGAAACCTTTTGCTACCAGTTGTTACTTGATCCATGCTGCTTTTATAGTTTACATACAACATATTTTATGATCTTCAGTAGGGAAGGGGTGTTATTAAAGGTTAGTAGTGCTTAAAATAATTAAAGTAAAGGAATGAATGATATTTTCATTTATTTAAGTTTCAACACATTGTTTTTTTTTTTTGTTTTTTTTTACTGGAAGTGGTCATAGTTTAAGTCTTCAGTGGTTCTGTCCAAAATGAATAAAATGGAGTTGCTCAGTAAAACATTGTCTTTTGGCTCTGCTTCTAGTCAAACTCTCCATCAGTTAATACCTGATAGTCACATCAGTTTCCAGTCCTTCTCCTCCAGCTTCCACCGCCTTCTCAAACGACATCACAGTATTTTCTGGAGCGAGCTACAAACACAAACATAATGAGGCAAAAACATTTCAAGATTGACATTGCACATACACACACAGCCATAAACAAACACTGTCCATCCCTCCATATCTCACCAAATAAGGTCATCACTAACATTATATCACGACTAACAGAAGAAAGTAATAAAACAGACTTTACAAAGAACTGTGACAGGTCCAGATATAACAGTTCAGTTCAGTCTTACCATTGGAGCTCCTCTATGTCCTATGAGCCTTGGGGCTTGTCCCAGTGTTCCTGCTTCTTTAATGCAGGGTGAGTACATTCCCAGAGGGACCAGGTAGAGAGAGAACAACATGGACAGGTAGAGCCCCAAGACACCCACCTGGCGCACTGAAGAGTACACAACACAGAGATGGTGGTTTCAGGACAGTGACTTACTCAATCATGTGTGAAATTGCAGTTAAAGTGTGTGGTGAGTCACAGTTCGGTCTTCTGGTACAGCGACATGGTTTCTATTTCAGAATCACAAAAGTTATTCCCCTTGTTCATATAAGAATTATCAGCATACTGTGCCATTTTATAAACCAGTTGAAGATACCGTTTTTTGGGATGCAACAGCAAATGTCCATGACTGACTGACTGAGTGACAGAGTTTAGTTGATACTTCCACTATTGGTCAGCCATGTCTCGTGACTTAAAAAAGGAATTGGTACCGTGTTTCTTTTAGGGGATATTTATAGCCTGCAGTGTTGCCAGTTCTGTGCTTTGGCAAATCTTTGGCACCACTCTCTCTCCCAGGAGAGACCCCGACATGACTCTGCATCACTCGACTATGAATCACCATGGCAACCAGGGAGAGTACCCATGGAGACCAAAGAGAGCAGAGAGACAGAGGTCTAAGCCGTTTAGGGAGGAGGAAACACCAATCAGACACAATGCAAGATAAAAAAAATGACCAAAAGACAACAGAAAGCAGCAAACTGGGAATGATCAAGAGAGCAAAAAAGAACTGAGTGAACTTCAAGCACACCGAAAGCATCAGAGAGGCAGAGAGGAGACTGCAGAACTGAGAAGGAAAATGACACACCGTTTTTTTTTTTTTTTTGTTAAGAGGAAATGAACAGGGATAGAGAAGGGGCAAGGGAGTTTACAAGTAAATAATCCACTCCAGATAAGTACATCACACTACATTTTTGATGTATAACAGGTCCTGAAGGGACTGGATAAACTGCACAGTGGTCTGGATTAAGACACTGGGTAAAATAAATCTAGCAATTAATGACGCTAATGGGTTTAGATGTTAATACTTGTTTATGTTGTCATAATTACTATAAACACAGATGATGGTGTTTTTCTTTTATTTAACCCAGTAGAGCTGACTAAGTCATTTTGATAGTCTCATTAAGAGAGAGGGGGCATCCTTATAGATAATTGACTCCCCAAAGTCATCGCCATACTTTTTAATGGGAAACAGCTAAAGAAATTTTAAGAAGTATAATTAATTTTGTTCTCCACTCAAAAGGAAAGAATAAGCAAGGAACTTTAGATCAAATAAATGAACTTGTAAAAAAAAATCAATGCAACTGCCCTGTCAGAAGAAACTTATTAATTAAGAAAATACAAATTTCAAATAAATTTAATTAAATAAATGAAATTAGAAATAAAAAAAAACTTCATTTCTAATACAGTACCAAATAGCTCTGTTGTCTCCCAGCAATAAGGTTTAGGTTTGAACCCCGGACCTGGGATTTTAGTGTGTGCACACGCTTCCTGCATCTGTGTGGGTTCCAAAAATCAACTCAGCAGGGAAGCCAACACACTCACCAGAGGAGATAGATACATTTCTTTAGAGACTTTTATGCCAATTGTTATTCATCAGAAAAGTATATTATTTCTCAACAATATTGACATACCACAGTTCAGTCAAGAACAAATCAACACGCACAATATACAAATAACACTTTTCACTGCCCAAACTATGCCCAACAACAAAGCACCAAGCCCATATGGTTTACCTGCTGAGTTCTATAAACAACACTGATTAAGGAAATAAAAGATAAATGAAGACTCCCAGACAAACTGCCATGATTTCACTCTTCCTCAAATCAAACAAAGATTTAAACTTTACCATCAAGTTACCACCCTATTTCCCTCATAAATGTGGATATAAAAATCATAACTAACGCACTAACTCACCGAATGGAAAAACAATCCTTCATCTTTAATTCATAATCATTATTCATCATTACACCTGAAACAACAACAAGAAAGAACCATCATAGCCACATTAGACACAGAAAGAAGAAGAAAGAAAAAGCTTTTGACACAGTAAACTGATCATTTCTCATATCCATATTGCAAATTGACAAACCTCACAAAGCTTCACATTGCACAGGGGAACCAGGCAAGGATGCCCTCCTTCCCAATTTACATATTTATTGAACCATTAGTAGCAGTTATTCGTCAGAAACATACACATAAAAAGGAATCCAAACGCCCAGCACACACCACGAGATCAGTCTATCTGCACATTTCATATTACTGAATTTACATAAACCCCACTCATCCCTACAAGAAAAAGTGAACAAACATTCATTCTACAAAAACATTACCCATACCATCAACAAAATGGGAACAAGATCTATCCATCACTCCTGATGCCGACTTCTGCAAACAAATGAGCAAAAAAAAATCTACTACCAGTGAAATAAAAGTTACTCCACAGAACTTTGGTGAGCTTAAGTTGCATTACATGGGATTCACATCAGAAATTTGCTCACAGACACACAGCCCTAATAACTATATAAACACCACCTGGCATTGCACACCCATCAAATATTTCTGGAAAGAAATCACCAGACACACCATCTGTTCTCTTTGGCTGCCACATCCCACTGTCCCCTGAACTCTGTCTACTGGGAGACTTATCTAACCATGAACCTGAACAAATCAAACAGCCAAGAACACTAGACCTGTGGATTGCAAATCAAAGAACATGCATATTGCTCACTGGAAAAACTGAAAACTCATAGATCACATTTCTTTGGAAAATGTATCCTCATCTGCATATACATATGTATACACTGATCAGCCATAACATTATGACCACTGACAGGTGAAGTGAATACCATTGATTTTTTGGTTACCGTGGCACCTGTCAGCGGGTGGGATATATTTGGCAGCAAGTGAACATTCTGTCTTAAAGTTAATGTGTTGGAAGCAGGAAAAACTTGCATAATAAAAGAAAGTATAAGGATCTGCCGCTATAATGTATTGGTGCCAGATGCCACAGCTCACCTTCAGAGGTCTAGTGGAGCCCATGCCTCAACAGGAAGGTATAAATTACTCATGATAGAAAGAATGTTATAACAATTAATACAAATACATATACACATATTGCTATGGCTAGTCCCTATTAATCTTAGGTGTTTTGGGATATATATATATATATATATAT
>CM076657.1:5904878-5928740 GCA_038496675.1 Rachycentron canadum | reverse complement strand
TATATATATATATAGATATATATATATATCTATATATATATATAATTACACAATACTAACATACTAAAGTATTGACTGTACTGATAAACTTTGATTTATTTATTATTTATCTTTATTGGGTATTTATTGTTAATTCTTTATTTCTTTTTATTTTATGGGATTTTTTTAATTGTTAATAATTCTATTGTTGTAATTATTAGTGGTGGTGGGTTTTGTGGCTGGGGGTGGTCGTATCCATTCTGGGTGGGGGACTGGGAGGGACTCTAGCAGGATAGGATTTGGACTGGGACATGTTGCCCACCTCCACGGTAGACCAACCTGACCTCAATATACATTATTATTCAACTTCAATTATTGTGTATCACATTAATAATAATGTATATTATTTTATTATAACATAACACATTTTGATATATATTAACATATATTATCAATAATACATACCTTACTGTAATAACACCACCACAATATTATCATATCACTATACACCATTCTATATTATATTATGATATACTAGGTTACTATCATATTAGCATATTATGAGCACAGAGGGTGTGAGGACCCTATTGTTTTTCTAAAAAATTTTTTCTTTGCCCCACTGAATCCTTAAAATTAGGTTTTGGACATGGGCATGGCAAGATGTCCAAAATCTCGTCCCCTATGGATTTCAAATCAAAAGCACCTTTAGGTTTGAGGAAAAATCATGAAATTTGATACACATATAGTTCATGACAACTTAAAAATGCCTCTTGGAGCTTAACTCTCAGATCCACAGGCAACTGCAATTTTCATTTTCATTTAAATTTTTGATGCATATTTTGCCATTTGACACGTGAGAATGAACACCTCATGGAAAATTGAGCAGACTGACTTCAAACTTGCTCTGTGTAGAGTCATGCAGTTGCCTGTGGGTCTGAGAGTTAAGCTCCAAGAGGCATTTTTAAGACCTGCATTAAGCTAAAATGCAAAGCATTCAAGCTTTCATTGGAGAGCGTGTCTGACATGGTGCAGCAAGTTTCAATCCTTTGCCTTGAAAATTCAAGTTTCCTTAAATCAATCATGCATTATCCAAACTGTATCAAATTTTATATGTTTGATAAGAGTTCAGGCCTGAACACATCTACATGCCTATATTGGGTTATACTCATAGCACCACTTACTGACAACAGGAAATGTCATGTTTTAAATTTTGACGTGCTCTTGCTAGCAGATCGATCAGAGTCACTCCAAACCTGGTCAGAAAAATTCTTCAGAACTTGATGATGCTTCTTAGTGAAAAGTGTGAGTTTTCGTTTCAGGTTCTGATGGCACTGCGAAGTCCAAACAGGAAGTGGCCATTAATCTATCATACCATGTCTTGCTGATGACAGTATATTTAGACAATTGTGAATTTTCATTTAAGGGTGTGAGCATCCATGGTACAGTGGATTAGAAACAGGAAGTGGCTATTCTCTGTGATTTATTGTCCAATTTTCCCTAAATATGGTCAAAAATTACTTCACAATTTGATGATTCTTTAATGTGAGTTTCCATTGAATGGCTTTAGTGGCACAATACATTTTCATTGAGGTTTAAAACTGAAACTGAATATAATCTGAACTTCAATGGACTGTGGCTCCGTCTAGTGGATACAATTAAGAATACATACAAAAATGCAATATGAAAAGGTGATGAATCACCTTTTAAATTACATGACATTTTTATTCTGTCACACTTTGTGTGGAGAAAAATAATGTGTTCTTGATGTGCAGTCTCTAGTGCCACTCAGTAGAGTATTAAGAACACAAAAAATGCAGTCCATCTTGTCCTCCCTGTCTGTATATGAAATCTTAGGTTTAGGGTTTGGGGTTAGTTTTTGTTTTGTTTTGTTTTTTTTTAACTGAAACACAGATTCAGCTCTTTCCAATTTTCAGATAACACAACAGTCAAAGTCGGTATATGATAAAAACTGGTAGCTGGTTATTATTATATTATTAAGATTCACATCAAATTTTACAAACATGATGTCCATAAAGACTTTTCAATTATCTTGAACCACAAACTGCATGTCCAGAAACCTGCATCCCACTACAACAGCCACGTTGCTTTACGGTTTTGCAGCAACACATTAAAGCTTGCAGCTATAATAATAATATTTTCTTTCATTGACATGACATCTAATAAATACATGTTTGTGTGTGTGTGAGTATCTATATATACACACATACATATACACACACACCTTTTATATATATATATATATATATATATATATATATAATATTTTAATATACTAAAATATATTCTCATCTCCCAGTATATGTTCATACAGATATGAAGATTAAATGCAACTGGACTTTCAACCTTCCAACGTTAGCTGACAAACATAACCACTCATCAGCTTGTTTACCTTTCTTGTTCATGCGGAAGAAGTGCAATGCTATCGGCCAAGAGAGAACTGCCATTAGTGAGACTGCAGCCATATGGAGGAAAGGTGCTGTCACCTGAAGGTAAAAAGAGGAGAGGGACAGAGAAACAAGATGTCAGCACTGTCTCAAATATTTCATTCAAAAGATGAACCCTTCAGTGACTGTCTGGTGTGTCAGGGTTGGCCAACCTGGAGTGAGAGGAGAAGAGTCCTCCATTCTTTGCTCCAAAGGTCAGACATGATGGCAGTGGCTGTGATGGAGAAAGCCAATGTCACAACGATGCCAGTCTGGTGCAAACAAAAAATGGGAAATCGCAACTTGTAACAATGTATAATAGAGGGCAACACAAAAATACAAAGGCCTGTTTGTCAGTCTTTGTTTACTGATTCTCTGTGTGGTATGTATGTGTGTGTACCTTGTGGGTCCAGTGAAGGTAAAGCCTCTGACCCTCAGAAAGCAGACACACTGCCAGCACCTGAAAAATGGTGACGTTTAATAAAAATTGTTGCATAAAACAGCTTCAAGGAACCCACACTACATGGCCTCTTTTGAAATAACTAACTAATAATACATGTCAGTTTTGACATCTGTAGATCATCATGTAGACATCTGTGAATAGTCAATTCGTTATGTCTTTCTGAATATTAAGTAAATGATATTGACACAGATTTCTCTTTCACTTTATCACCCCTATAAAAAGTATTCACTCCCTTGGATGTTTTCCTCTTTTATCATTTTCATAAATGGAATCATGGTATAAGAATTTACAAAAAAAAAAACTCTTTAATGTCAAAGTGAAAACAAATTTCTACGACATAATGTCAATTAATGAGAATGATAAAATGTAAAATAAATGATTGCATAAATGACTTGGCCACTCCAAGACATTCACCTTGTTATCTTTAAACCATTTCTGTGTAGCTTTTGCTGTATACTTTGGGTCATTGTCTTGCTGGAAAATAAATCTTCTCCCAAGTGGTAGTTCTCTTGCAGACTCCAGGATTTCCCTATATTTTGCTGTATTCATTTTACCCTCTACCTTTACTAGCCTTCCAGGGGCTGCTGCCAAGAAGCATCCCAACAGCATGATGCTGCCACCACAATGCTTCACAGTGGGGATGGTATGTTTGTGGTGATGTACAGTGTTTGGTCTCTGCCAAACATAGCATCTAGTCTGACGACTACAAAGCTCCATTTTGGTCTCATCAGACCAAAGAGCCTTTTTTCCAGTTGACCTTGGAGTCACCTTGCCTTCTTGCACAGTCAGTTTGTGAGGACAGCCTGTGCTAGGCAGATTTATACATGTGCCATATTCATTTCTTAATGATGGATTTAACTGAACTCCAGGGGATGTTCAGTGACTTGGAAATACCATGACCTATACATTTCTATAAAATTTTCTGAGTTGCTTGGAGTGTACTTTTGTCTTCATTTTACATTATATTTTTTTTATTCATTGACATTACTTTGTCTTCACTTTGACATTAAAGAGTTTTTTTGTAAATTCCTACATACAATACATCCAAGGGGTGAATATTTTATAGGCACTCTATGTCAATTTTTCTATATTATATAATCAGTCTCACACAGAATTCATTACTGAGTAAACTAGCTCTTAAATGTCATACAAAGTGCAAGTGCAGTGGAAGGATTAGGAGGTTAACTGCACTTGAGTCAAGAACTCTGGTTGGGTGTCACTTTATTTTTTCTTATTGAACCAAACCATCAATAAAACCAAAATACCAGCACAAGTGTTTTCCATCCAGACAACAGTACATCTAGCAATTTGAACTGGTGACTTTTGATTATAAAACAACACAGCCTACCTATGTAACCAAACTGAAAGAGTATATTAGCAGAATTGTCAGTATACTAGAGAATTGTATTAAGTGTACCTACCAATAAGAGGGCAATGTATGTGAAGAGAGAAGCAGCAACAACCAGCAGGACCAGAGACCAAGGAAACCAGAAACCAAGAGTTCCAAAATTAAACCTGAAGATGCATATGAAAGGCAGTCACATACAGTGTGCTCATATTGTTAATCAAGTTAAAACTTATTCACTGTTAAGTTAATCAGTCCACACATTCTTTTGTTTTTTTTTTTTCAAATGCCCTACAATTGAAGTTCATAAGGAAGTTTCAGGAGCAGGACCACACCTCAACCACAGCTTTTTCGGCAATCCATAAATGCCAAACTAACCCTCCTTTGCTCTCGTATTCTGTGCCAGAAAACCGAACACACTTTTTCAATAGGACTAATATCAAACTCCACGACTGGAGTAATCCATCTTATCAGCTCATATAACACATGCATTTCGCCTCCTTGTCTCCATCAGATGATCTCTTTGGATAAAATCAGGACAACCTGCTGCTGTGTCAAACACCAACTCTCTTCCGAGTATGTCACTACGCAAACACCAGAACACGCTGTGACGTTGGGGCCTCCAGTACATTTGCACCCTCTTGCTCCACCCTCACCACCTTCAGATGAAACACCAGGACCTTCCTGGTCACCTGACCTCAGTATTGCCCAACTTCGGGGTGCCCCTGTCAGCAGAAAAGCAAGAGACTCTGCCACATCCTTTGAGGTCCTCGTCCAAACCAATTGAACTAGAACAAAGACCAAGTGACATCCTCATGACATCCTCCTCTACATCAATTCCACTATTTCTGCTGGTTTTGGGGATTTCCACAATGGAAAATGGTTTGCAGAATGTCCCTCGGAGCTGGAAAAAGAATTTCATTCTCTTCTTCTGCTCTTTGAAATCTACCCCAAAATAGTCACTGCAGACCTGACATTCATAGTTCAGAAGCCTGGATACTCCCATTCCTCGATATTCAGCACTGATGATTAACTCTATGATTTCATAAATTATGTATTCGTACCATTGATCCTCAACTCCCAAAACTATATCATTAACAGCCTACCAGCCTAGATCCTTCCTCTTACTAGACAACTTGGAAAAGTTCCACCACTTTCACAACCAGCATAACATCACTTTCCCCTTGTTTGATCTAGTCAGAGCGTTTCAGCTCTCTGTATTGAGAGGTTGTCTTTGCAGGTCATTCAAAAGCCTGGCTGTTTTGTATGTATTGGATCCATGAGTTGGTGATTGCCAAATCAGTGAAGTGAAGCATAGTACAAACCTCTTGGTGTGCCTAGACATTCTGTAGTAGCTGAGCATTGCACATGTCAACTCCCCCTATGTTGCCATTATATTTCTGCTACCACTGCAGGTCTTGGGACTTGGACTTGTCCATTTTCTTTTTATGACCATCTGGAATAGGCATCCTGCGGCTCAATCCCATGGATGGTTGATACCACAACAACGGGTTTGTTGTCCATCCATTTGGTGAATGCGATTTCATGAGGTATCTGTACAACAATTTTTGATGACCCTCTTCCTTTTTTGCTCACGACCTTCTGAGCAGTGAAGGGTCACTCTTTTTTTGTAATTCGATTCTACTGAATCGTTCCCGTAACAGACAGGCCTCTTTCCAGAAGAGTCTTCAGTAGTTTGATGGTGGTAAAATAACAGTCAAAGTATACCAGTGTACCTCTGGGAACCATCTCAGTTAAACTCAGGAATGCATATGCACCTATTCCCATATCCCCATTTGCTGATCTTGAATGCCTGAAATACCTTCAAACCTGTTGGATTTGGTTTGTCAGGGACATACTGATGAACTGGACACCAACCTGTGCAGGGAACCATTTGTTCATCAGTGCAGACCATTACTGGCTTGGGTAGACTGAGGACCATGGAGCAGTCTCTTCAGGACTGGCCTCACTTTCCAAAGCAGACCTGTTTTTTTCTCTTCTTCTGTCACATCCAGATCATTGACCACTTTCAGCCAAGATCTGATCGTGTCATTGAATCAGCTGTAATCCAGACTCTTATTTTGGCAGCCCATTATATTTGAATTCTTGGATATCCAAGGCCTGCCACGTCTACTGAGATTCATAAAAAATGTTCTTGATCTCTTCTGGTTTTGTGTTCAAGCTACAGCCTGAATCTTGTACCATGTGCTGGTTGGTAAAAACAGACAGATTCTATCTGATCATCAATGTACTGCTGGAAATACTGCATTGGGCTATAGTCTCTACAATTTAGGGCAGAATCATAATTCATAATTCTGCTTTATTCCAACACTGGCCTGAAACTTAGGAGAAAAGACAAAGTACACTCAATTTAGTTTAGAGTTCCACACATACATACTGTTAATGAATGTGTTCTGCAAAGAATTTTCTCAGCCTCTGTCATAGAGCGTCCTTATGTCCACTACAGAGTACATTTATGAATTAGCTATTTTCAGATGAAATTAAGTAAGTTCAGGTCTGAAAACCTACTATAAACAATCAAAATATAAGATTCAGAACACTTAATTGTGAATATCATGCTTATTTTTCTTTTTCCCATAAAATGTGCTTGTTGTAGGATGGCAGCCATTAAAAAAAAAAAAAAAGGCAAGGTTACATCCCCTAACACATGATGTCATTGTAAAGCCTCTTTAAGGACCAACATGACATAATAATGTGAAATCCATAGTATGAGCGATATGAGCAAAAACACAATGTGTACTAAAGAAGACAAAAATAAATTGCTGGGTCTCAGGAGAAAAGCTCAGGGCGTAACAGTGACAAATCCTCTTTTACCTCCAAACCTGGACTAGTGATTACCAAATTCTGGGTGCACCACAACTTCCGCCCATACTCTCTTTGTCCGATTGAACACAATAATGGGTCAAAAGTCCTCCCAAGTTTATCATCACTAAATCCATTCCAATCTCAAAGATCTCTGAGCTGCTTAAAGCTTATCTGAAGTAAATGGAGGTTTTTGAGGGTTCACCATTGCCCGGATGCCATGATTAATTTTCCCACACTCACCCGAAAGACTATGAATCAAAGAACATCCTCCATCAATGTTTTTCAATAAATCATTCCAATGTACCGTGTTGATGGTGTGGTCCTTGCTAGTGAATTGAAGCTCATAGCGAAGTTTCAGAACCTCACCTCAACCACACTTCTTCCAGCAATCTATAAATGCCAAACTAACCTTCAATTTATTTCACTCTCATAACCTGCAGCCACTCTGTTGATGGTGTGGTCTTTGCTAGTGAAATTCTTAATAAAAGACAGATTTTAACTAAGATGAGTGTGTGTTTGCCAAAATGTATGAACAGTAGCTGTATGTTACCCACCAGTCAAAGTCGTTGTAGTCATTCTGAGCTTCACTCCAGAAATAGAGGAATAGAAAACTTAGGAAGAAGGTGAGGATCAGGAGGCCAAAACTCCCACACTCCACCTGTAATGTGCATATACCCCCATCCCACACAAACACAGATATGCTTCGTCTTACCACATGGGTCGACACATTTTGCACAAACCTGCTGACTCCAATGCCAACTTGTGTGTGAATGTTGTCATTTTGTCAAGCTGTCATTAAAGCAAAATTAAGACATACCGAGCAATATAATATTCTGAAATTCACATTAATTTACCCTCTTACTCAAATTGTTATGCTGATAAATAATAAAAAATATAATTATATTTTTACAAAAAAGGTTGGGACTAGTAGTACAATTAGTTTTAATAGTAGTGATTGAAGAGTAAAGATAAAGGTAGTTGAGGGACCCAGGTAGATGTTAACCATCTGTTTATCAACAGTACGCCCCCCCTCAAACCCAACAGGTCGAGGCGGATGGCAACACACCCTGACTCTTGTTCTGCTGACTTTAGTTCCACTTGAGGCGGAGGTGTTTTCTTCAAGTACTTGCTCATGATGGGATTTCTTGGGTCCATTTAAATAATTTTATAAAAAGTTTGGTCTAGACCTGCTCCAGTGCCTTGAGATAACTTTGTCATGATTTGGCACTATATAAATAAAATTTGATTGTTTGATTGAACTATGGACACGATTGGCTGCAAAGCGTTGGCTACCACAACCTTTATACATGTGCATGCTTGTGTGTGCATGGCTGAGTACATGCACACCAAACTTCTAGTAAATGATCACGTAAGAATAAGTATGTGTCCTGTCCTCCCATAATGTGTGTGTGCGCATGTGCGTGTGTAAGTATATACCTTGCTGCAGCAGCACTCTCCTGGTTGTGCCCGGGCTCTTTGGTATCGTCTCCATTGGCAACCATAGAGACCCGCCAAGCAGGAGACAAATGGCTGGTGTTCATATCTGGTACAGTCAATTAGGAATAAGCCAATTACTTTAACATCAGTTACATGACCATTCAGACATTTATTTCAATAAACAATGAAACCTAAACCCAGAACATTATTGAAAACACTAAAATTAGAGACACCGAGCAACATATTACCTGATAACTTTTTATAAGTCAGAGATTTTAAGGATTAAGTGTTAAGAACAGCCAGCGTAATTGCTTTTCTCCTCATACAAGACATTTAGAAGGTGCTTGACCAAGAGCAGATGTTTCAGTCTTACCTCCACGTTTGTTAAGAGTCTGGTTTCACCTTTTTAAATAACTTTGAAATTTATGTACTACTAATGTAATCTGATCATTGATCATTCATTTAATGGGACATGTCAAGATCTTGCCGACTGTGAGTAGCTGGAGGATCTCGGCTGGAATTCAAAGCAGCTGAAAGATAATGTTGATGGTTGACTCTGTGCATCCTCCTGAAAGCATCGTCACATTACCAAGGCCATGGTTTTACCAGAGTCTTTCAGTGGTTTTAGCTTTGGTGAAGTCTGATTTTCATTGCAGTGCAAGCAGAGTTTCTTTCTAGAACACTGTTGATTTCTTGGTAGGCTTTTCTGTAGGCGGTCATGGGCGAATCATGTTATCTGCCTGTGTTTCTTGCAGGTTAATGCCAGATAACGCTCAAATTATAGTACTTGGCCAACCATATACTGTCAAAAATTGAATTGTGAAAATAGTTTTTAAAAATGTGACAAAAATAGTCTGAAGTGCTTCTGCAGCTTGATTCAAAGGAAGTGTCAAATTGATGGATGTCTAAGCCTGCAGCAAATGTTGAAAGACCTATTGTCAAAAAGCTAATGTTGAAGAGTTGATGTCAAAAACCAGCCACGTGTGGCTTGATCACAATTGTTTTATTCCCTGAGGGCTGGCGCATGCTTTAAGGACATGGCCTGTCTTTTCCAGGTTTCAACTAGAGGAGCATGTAACTTTCTATGCAACTGTTGAATGAATCTAGTGTTTAGTTCCAAAACTTCCGTCTGCACACAGGTTTTCCATCATGACAATTGCACAACATAATAGCACTAATGATGATAGGAAGGAAGGAACAATACGACGATGGATTTTATATTAGGGCAAACAAAGCCTTACAGTAATCGAATATATACAAGTGGTTAATTGATTAAACAACATAAAAGAAAATGTTTCTGAAAGCTAATAGTAAATAAGTGTGGAATGCACAGCCGTCTTTTAACTATAAAATTAACAATAAAGTCATTGTGAATATCTGTAGTGTCTGTTTGTGTGAAGGATGATGACTTTATGGTCATATGAAAGATATTGTCTACAAATTCACACCTTAGTGCTCATCACAATCCTTTTGAGTTTACTTTTTCAACATAAGTAACAATCAAATAGGACAGGGTATGTCTGCTACACTTTAAAAAGACAAATCTGGCTGGATGTCAGAAAATAAACTGTGGTGATGTGTGTTGTTCTGTACCTTTGCAGCAGTTGCCGCCGCACCACCTTTAGCTTCCCCAGTTTCAGTCTGGTCACGGGCATACAATCAGCCACAGCTCGGCATCACAGAGAGAGAACGAGAGAGAGAAGGGGTGATAGGACAGAAGTGGGATAAGGACGGGACAGGAAAGAAAGAGGATGTTGAGGAAAAAAAAAGGTAGGACTCTTGTCTGCAATACCTTCACCTAGAAGGAGAGAAGAAATTCATTTGAATTTGAAATGTATTTATAGGAGAACTAGACAGGACTAGGACTAGGTGTGTGTGTGGCAGTGTGTCTGATCAAACCACACCCATTTGGGAGACATGAAAAGTGTAGACCATTGATGCTGCTTGTAATGCTTAATCTTTTGCATATACTGTATATTTGATCCACTGCTCCACTAAACCAAATACACAGCAAAATCACCTGTAATTTGACCATCAGTTCATAGGTCACAAACTGAAGAGTACCAAACCGCCTTAGTTTACACATCATAAACAAAGTGAGTGTGTAGTGTGTATTAGCTGTCATACTAAACAATTCTGAATGTTCACCGATCACAGAGCAGACCCTGTTACCATTGAGCTAGGTGTACTAATGGTGAGCCTGATATGTTACAGACCCAGATCAGTGGCCTAAATCTACTTAATGTAGGTGCAACAGCAGCTTTAGTGTGTCTGAACAAGAACAAAGAGGTCAGACAGTTTAATACAGACACTTCATTTGTTGGCTAGTGTGATCAGCTTTGGTTATAAGCTACAGGGTGTATGAGAAGCAGATTAGCAGTGGTGGTCACTGAATCACTGTTGTTACTTAATCATCATTGGTACATGTGCAAAATATGTTTCTGTGTAACAGGATATAGATGTATGGGTAAACCTGGTATTTGAGGTTGACAGATAGTACAAGTACACACAAGTACACCGTTGTCCTGATCCCAAACACACTTATTGTGCTGCTCCAGTACGTCAGGACTGAATAATAGATGCCGGTGTCTGTAGCTATTTCATGGTTGTCTTTCAATAAGCAACAACCTGATATAGAAATATGTGAGTATAATATCCTACTCATTGACAAACTGATGACAGATCAGTATTTTGATTTTTGCAGTACAATAAAACAATTAGACCTATGTTGTATATTTTGTTTGAGTTATGTATTTACTTATCCCAAATATTGGCAGCAATTTTCAAACCTAGAGAAATGTGTAATTTTAATCAACCAGTTTCATTTGGTCATTGGCATCATATTCCTTCTGCACATGGATCAGCATTGTGGTTTTCTGCCAAAAGCATCGTAATTTAACATACATATGGCACATTTTTATGGTACACTGTTTAGATCGTGGTCCTTTTTTAACTATATATTTTAACTTATTCAGAGTTTTTACTGGTTTGAATAAGTTGGTCTGTTTGTTCTGGTGAGGAATGGACCTCTGTAGATAACTCCACCCCAGTAAAAACCTCTTGAAATATTGACACTAACTGAGAGAACTCTCATAATCCCAGCTACTCCAGAGCGTCACCAAACTCCATCTCCTAAATTACATGCTGTGCAGTTAAGATTAAAACTTGCTCCAATTATTTAACAGATAATCAAGATGACAGTTCATGAAGTAGAATAAAGTTAGCAAGCACTGCAGCATTATCACAGCCGACATTGGCACTGTAACTTCACTACACATAGAATATATTCTTCTGCAACAGCATGTAACCTTAACATTTAGTTTTGAAAAACTACTCTGCTTTATTTTATATGATACTTGCACAGTCTCCAGTTTGGTCCAAATCCATGTACCTGGATTCTGCTCTAATTACTTCCATTCTGTTCTTTTCTGGTATAAAGTCACTGTATTCTATTGTATCCTAATATACCCTGTAAAATGTTTCTGAATGTTGGCTCTATTTTGTCTCTGCCACAGACAACCAGGGCGATTCAACTATCCAAGTCATCGCATGGCTGCCATGGCAACTGTGACATCAGATCTGTTATTATGACTACAGTGAAAAGGAAGAAGGTGGGGAAAAAAAGGAAGAACCAGATGGAGAAACACAAGGAGGAGACTGAAGGAGGAAATTAATATCAGGCACAATCTGACATGGTATCCAATGAATAACAAACCACACATACTCTGCAGGGTGATAGTACTGTCTTTACATATGCACTCAGTGAATACTGCAGTTTAGAGTGAGCATACGGCAGCATAAAGTAATATGAAATAAACTAAAACAGAAAATAATACAGGGTGTGTGTGATCAGCTGATAGGATCAGGTCCCTATAGGCCCTTGTTTTCCTTGTGTGTTCCTGTGTCTCCCTTTCCTCTTGTGTTTGTTTGTCTCCAGTCTTTTTTTGGGTCTGTTTGTTTATATGTGTGTGTAGCTGGGCATGGTATCCCTTCTCTCTTTTTCCTTAAGTTTTTGTGCCCCTGCTTCTCTGCTTTGCTCTGCCCGCCCGCCTACATAAGCTCGTCAATGGGATTCTCTGATTCTTCTTCAAAGGAGATTCTATAGATGCGGCCCTGCTTTGGCACTTGATCCCCGCTGCCATCTGGCAGCCTGTTTCCTCTGACTCTGTCTGTCTGTGTTCCCCTGCCCCACCTGGTCTGTTCCTGCACCAGTTTCCCTGGACTAATCCCCCACCAGCCCCAAACTGCTCTGAGAATGACTTTACCTTGCAAACTGTACAATAAACACTCCTTGCTGGTGTTAACGCCGATATTGTGTTCTGCTGTGGGTCCAAAAATACACCTAAACCTTACATCAGCACTCACATGCTGACATTAAAATAATAATAAATCTAAACAAGTCACTTTAACAAGACACCAAAGATGACTATCTACCCTAATGTCTCTGTTTCTTTCATTTCATTCAAAAGGTCAAGAGGAATCATATCAAAGTCAACATGTTCATTACCTAAAGACACAAGATTTACTGCGATGAATGAAAACACAACCATGAATACCATACATGTGAAAGGCTGTACATGTACTGTACAAATACATACAATACAATTGTATGTATTTGTTTTGTTTTTTTTGACGTTGCTGTTGCTGTGTTGAAAAGACTAGTTGCTTACTTGACAACTGGACAAAAGGGGTTTCTGAATTATTTATGCTCTGAAAGTGATGAAAGCCACTTATTTGTCTCCATTGTATGTGGTGATAAATGTGGTAGTCGCTCTTCACCCCATGTCTTTCTGAAGGCTTAGTAGAGAACCAATAGGCCAGTTAGCCAATTGGTCACCAGAGAATAAAATACCCACTTTTAATGATCATTACTTGTCTTTTTTTTTTCTTTTTTTCACACAAAATACAATCTACTGGTTCCAGCCGTGTGCTTTTCTTTGTCATTTGTCACTGTAAACTGAATATCTCTGGGTGTTAGATTTGCCTAAAACATTTGAAGACATTACCTCAGATAATTAGATTTATTTGAAAACAACTACAAAGTAAATAAAAGTAAATAAACAGATTGATTATGAAGATATTAAATAATTAGTTGCTGCCCTATTTAGCACGAGGCTCAAGTGTCTGCTGAGTGCATTTTGCTTTACTTGTACTTTCTCTTTCACTGCATTACAAACTATGGGTCAGCACCCAAAGTGGGTCAGATGTATGACAGGTGGTGGCATAGAAAGAGCAATGACACACTTTCAGCCCTTATAGGTAAAATTACTTTCTTACACGTAGGGTGAGAAAGTTTCAAAACCCTTGCTTTTCATGAAGTGGAGACACAGACAAAGATAGCACAAAACATAAAGGGGTAATGCAGGAAAGAAGAAACAGAAGAAAACCTCTTCAAGTCCCTGCATCTTTTTCCATGAGCCTTTGCATCCAACCTTTCATTGTCCATCTGCCTTACTATCTCTCTCAACTGATTGTCTTGGCCTCAGTTTTTCTTCTCTCCCCCTTAACATGTCCATCTGTTAGTGTTCCTCTTTCTCTATGAACAGCCTTCGGACACTGGTAAGACACTTACTTTAACAGCTTGACATCAGCATGCTTGGCTGGACAGTACTTGATTCAGCCAGTTCTTTAAAATCCATTGTCAGCTAAAACACTACGATTTCACCTTACCAGTCACACACAAGCATGTAACCTAGTGTTCTGATGTTTTAGATGCATGATTTAAACCGATTTCAATTGTTAAGTATTGCCAACTGAATGTAGTAAAAGTCTTGCAGATATGAATGTGTCTTGTAGGGATCGATCAATTATCAGCCTGGCCAACTACCAGGCCTGAAATTCACCATTTTTTCCTTCTAGGTATCTTCCAGGTAATTTTTTTTTTAACAGATAACCGATAAAATTAGTGAATTGAGAAAGCTGCTAAGAGAAGCAGAGGGCTCTGAGTCACTGACCAGGACTAGTGTAATATTAAGTGTACAGTAGGTAGTTAGGCACTGATCAAGCCAAAAATGGGAGTATTTTTACAGCAAATATCAGTTATAAACATTGGTTATTTGTCTTATTCATTACTAATAATCTGTATCAGTATCGGCCCTGAAACAACTATGGTATACCTAGTTCCTTGTTTGTTCCAAGCTTCAAGTCTATACTGAAATCTGCAGCAGGTTTGGGGGCCAGCAGCACCTGACACTATGCTGAGTGTATGATTCAAAATTTTCAACAAAAAACAATTCAGGCTGGATGTACAATAGCCTTCATTATGATGGACTGACATATTTCAACATATTTCAGATATATTTTAAACTTTCATGAAATGAATGAACACAAATGGATTTGTGCAAGTAGTAACAGCAAAGGAACAAAACATTTCTATAAAATCTCAGTTAAAAAAATTCATTGTCCTTAATCTCAGTTCCTGCAGTGGTGCACTGTGACGTCTGACCTCCAAGGAGAGTGCAAAGATTATCAAGGCACCACTCATTGTAACCAACTTTATTACACATCTTTATATGTTACCATCAATGCATGATTTCTGTCTCTGTGGTCACACAATGTCCATGTCCAGCATTTCATGATCTGGAGTAAAAAAGAAAGTGACCAAACTGATGTAGAAACCAATCATAAACTGTAAACTCAGAGGCCTCTGCAGAGTTTAATTTTCCTATTACAAACCATCTTCAGAGAAGAAGGAAAACCCAACAAAAAGACACTCAACAGAGCCCCAACTTATCAAAGCTGTAATCCAACAGATGCAACCAGTGAACAACTGCAGGTAACAGTCATTGTTTGTCACACTCAGACATGCAGCATTGCTCTTCCACTGATCCCAGCGTGGGCCGTCCTAGAGTCACACACTGACAAAGAAACAGACGGAATAGACTGAAGCAGAGATGGGAAACCAGCCATATGGGCCTCTTTCTGATGTTCTCTGTGTGCGTCTCTAAACAAGAGTGCATACATCCAAGTCCATGCACTTAATAACCTAAGATGCATACATGCACGGTCATGCACAAATAACAAAGAGCCATGGTTGTTACCATGGTGGTAAGGCTGTCATCATCATGACTATCTTCACAAGGCTTTATTTCATCAGCGATGTGGAGAGATTACAGGATGAGTATCCCCCCTCCTGCACGCACAGTAAGGTATTTTAACTCACTCTGAGGCACTGTATGTCTGAGCGTGTGCTTAGTAAGCACATGAAATGGAATCGCTCCTTGTAGTTTTGTGTTGTGTACTGAACAGAAAGGCAAATTCCAGTGGCAGTGGAAAGGGGCTCAATCAGCACATTTCAAAAACCCACTTATACCCACTAATTTGGTGAAAAGTTGTGTTCTGTCCAATGCTCCTCACAAAAACCAAGCATGCCAAGCCACAACTTTTGGGTCCATATAAATGATTAGCCCATCACAGACTAATGTTCCTCAGGTCCCATTATGTATGGTTAAGGATCGAACACTGGTAATTTTTCTTTTGGACATGGACCAAACACAATTTCCAGTTCCTGTGATAGAGTGCCCTTAAGACAATCTGATCATCTAAATATCGCTTTATCTTGAGTTGACCATTATCTGCTTTTACAACAACTCCTTTCTTTGGATTTCGACAATGCAGTGGTTTCAGTCCTGTTGAGTTCTCCCCATTACAAAGTGAGTTCACCAGGGTTCTATCCTTGGGCTAATCTTATTCACATAAACATTAAAACCTCTTCCTTGTACCACTGTAACTTTGTTAGCAGCCCTTTATTCCTTTGCAGCTTCTATTCATGCAGCCACTTGAAATCTATAATTGTCATTTAGCCTCCTTCAAAAAAAAGTTTCACTGGCAACCTGAAACTGGGCCTCAAACTGTGCAAAGAGAAAATGGATGTTATTTTCAATTGCAAGAAATTTTAAGTATGGTAGTTTTGAAATGTAATATGTTAATAAACACTATAATAAAGAAAAAACAGTTCTGTAAATGGTATAAAATTGTAAAATGGATTGGTAAAAAACTTTTTTCAGTTTCTCAGAAAGTGACGTTTGTTGCTTCACACAAATCTGACATATCATTGAGATTTATGACTGGTGAAGATCCAGATAATAATTTGACAAACATGCATGATTGTTTAGTATGAAATTTTATTTATTTCCAAATCCTGGTGGAGTTGGCCTTTTGCCTGTGGCCAGTGGTCTGTGCTCTCAGACAGCCATACAGCTGTACATTAGATTTTCTCTCAAGGCTCTTCAATCTTCAAAGGTTTCAAAAATAACAATTAAATGGATTACCTAATACACACTGACGCAGAGAGAGCAAGAGTAGCCCAACAAGCTATTTGACTAGAGTATTTATGGAGAGTTCATCATAAAAACAAGCGATCATAAAGAATCTGATCATTCTGGAAGAACTACTTTGGAAAGAATTCTCTGCAACATTAAAGGTTTATTCTAAGTCAGCAAATATTTAAACATTAGAAGCAGCTTTTTTGGCTTCAGACTGCCCACTCATCAATTCAGAAACTCCAGTGCTCCAACAGCAAAACTGAGTAATCAGCTAGTTTTTCTATACAACAAAAAAGTTCAACCTGTCACCTCAGCTACTTGGATCATATTAATCTTTTAAATAATACCTGTCGCAACACTTCCACACCAAAACAACTCTTACATCTTGATCTCTGGTTGAGAACAGAGGCAGTTGGGTAAAGTTTAGCAATCTGTTATGCTTCACTTTCCTGCTCGGCTCCATTACATCTGACAGGATCATCGACTGCTCTGTATCCCTGCCAAGAATTGAATTATAACCCAACAGGACTAAGTACAACCTTTTCAGCAAACAGGAAGGCTAATGCAGAACCAGAACACTGACATGCTACTCTTTAAAACCAGTAACTACATCTATATCTTTCCACTGCACACAAGTATGTGGCTGTGTATTCGAGTCTACACACATAAGCCCCTTATTACACCTACGGCAATTCAGTGTAATAACCCTGCCATAAAGTCTACTTTAGGTTTTTTCATTTGACACTGCCATTGTTTTTTATGTTGTACCATTGAGGTCATAAATAGGAATGGTGTTGTACTGGACTGCATTGTGTTTCTAATAAATTTTATTTAATTTAATCTTAAATAAGGACTCCATTGTTTCCATACATCCCAGGTAGTGGATACGAAGAACTTGAACAATATGAATTACTTGATTCCTGTTCCATCTGGTAAAGTGATAAAGGATCATTGGAGATATAATCTAGAATTACCATGTATATACATATACAGTATCTAACCAAACTCTTTCACATATGATATTGAAAACCTCACACACATGCAAGTGAAAAGCTTTTACAAATACTACTACAGCTGATAATTTATACTCTCACATACACAACTGAAAACTGTCTCATAAAAACCAGTGTAACTTTTTACATACACAAATGAAACCCTCTCACACAAATAACTGAAAAAAAATGCTTTTAACATACGAGTGAAACGCTTTTACCTGTACAACTGAAACCCTCACACTTGTATGTGTGTGAGGGTTTCAGTATATGTGAATGAGTTTGGTTTATATACATGTGGAAACACCAAAAAGTCAATCGAGCAAACGAGATAAACTACAACTTTGTTTCATCTGTGCAACAGGTATTCAGTTTCAAAGTCATAAGTCATCAGTATTTTAGGGCTGACATTTATGTCATTTTTTATTTACCTTCACTTCCTGAGATATGGGATAACTTAAGTTTGTGTATTTCAGATATCATTACATACAGATAACAACAAGACAGAACAACACAGTTAAAACAAAAACATAGTCCTTTGTTGTGGCCATTAAGGTAGTGTTCATCTTTACTTATAGTGAATTTGCCAAATATCAGCTGGTACAGATTTCTTTCAACAATAACAGCAGTAGATTGTAATTGCAGGGACATGGGTTTGAATGTCCAGAGAGCTTGTGCTGTGCCCTTTAAACCAGGCACTTAATCCCTGCTGATCCTGCATGACTGTGGTTTCAGGGTGCAAGTATGTACCAGATTAGTTTAAACTACTGATTGCCTTGGGTAAAAATAATAATGCATGAATGTGAAGCAGGTCAGTGCAGGGAAATGAATATGTGACTTGAGAAAAAAAAAAAAAAAATCAAAACAATTCTGGCTCTTAGATCTTAGTTGGGTAAATTAGCGTTACCCAGCAGCAGATCGTGGGGCTGAATGTGACTGGCCCCAGACTGCCCGGGTAAAACTGGAGGACAGCTGTGGTGAAGAAAAAATACGGAGCTGAATACACAGGCGGCCTGCACAGTGCAAGCTCATTGTGTTGAGTTCATTTGTTTTTCAGTGTAATGTAGCAAAATACACAACACTGGAGCAGGGTTTTTCCTGCATATAGAGATTTACTACACAGCCGCCTCTGTGACAGTTGCCTTCATGGAAAACATTATTTTCTAACAACACTGCACATTTGTAAGTGCAGTTGTAGCATCATGCTGATGCAGTGGCGCTGTAACATAATCAGCACAGTACACCAGGGAAGGCGCTGCTAAAACTGCCTTTAAGATGTGTTACAGGGAGGGCACATTGATATTTCATGTATGTATGACATCCCAAGTTACAATTATGAACAAATACAATCTATCTTGACTAGTAGCACACAAATCATTGTGTTGTTCTAGTTCATGTTCAATATTTGAAACATAATTCAAACATTCAGTGTAAAATAATATCAAACCTGGAATTCAGTTTATAAAACAAGGCGTTAGAGATACTTTGATTTATAACTAGACTATAGGTCAAATCCTGGTGGACTGCATAGTATTTAAATTCTGCCTAGTGTCAGCCTTGTAACTGCTTCTCCCCCACTGTGTTCATATAAGTTAAAGACAAGAGCTGTGCTGTGATTTCAACTGATCAGTTCAGTGAATGCGGCCAACATACAGAGGTGCTGCCGGCTTTATCACTAGGGATCTGAAAAGTTGGTAAATCTAGTGGCAAAGGCATTAAGTTATCAACAATGCTTTACATATTACACTACTATCAACCCTCTCTGACCCACCAGAAAGAGCATATAGTTCTGTGGTTGGGATGGAAGAAAGTCAGCAAAAAAATTTTATACAAAAAATTGTGCTGATGATGGTAATGAGCTCGGTTCTGCGGCATCATATACCTGCAGTGTTGCAGTGAGGCAGCTTGTGTTTAAAAATCACTGACATCTTGACCTGATTGTCAGACTGTAGCAGTCAATGTTAGAATCAATCTTTGGTTTTCGAGGGATTTATAACACACTGAAAAGATGTCATTGATCTAGATATAATTGTAAAACTGTGTTTTCCTCTGGGCTGAGACACATGCACGCGCACAAACACACACACACACACACAGAGTGAAACAAAGTAGAAGAGAGGAGAGAAATGCCACCATAAATCACAGCAAAACACACAAGAGACTTTTCTTTGTTGGGGGGGTGAAATCCCCCCCATGCTAGGAAAAACACTAGTATGTGTACATGCCATACAGCAATTAAAGAAATATAATACAGATAGATTAGACAGACAGAGCATAGGGGGACAGTACACATATAACAATGAAGCCCTCTGTATCCAGACCAGTCAGCTCTGCCATTCACTCACTGCCCAAATAAATCCCAACAAAGCTAGCAACACCACCAACAACTAGGCATGTGCTACTGTTAAAGGTTTCACAGTACACTCAGTCTTTCTGAGCAATGTGAGTAACCTTTCATTGTATAAAAATGACTAGGCCTATGTTACATGTGTTTCTAGCAATTTTGAAATTCGTGGTTTTAATACAGGTCTGTTTCATTTGTCACCTATTAATGGCATCATATCTGCTTTGCACATGCACCAGTGGTTGTGGTTGCCTGCCAGAGCTGGTCAAAACTGGACAAGAATTAGATGGTGGTTACTTTTGCCTCTCCATTGCACCTGTTGTCACTTTCATTTGCACCAAAGCAAAGTGAAATTGATTCATAACCAGTTGTGCTTTCTAATAGTGTCAAAAATGAACAGTTTGGCTCAGACATCTGTTTGTCAGTGACACCAGGCAGCAGAGACCACAAAGGTTATAAAGAAACATACAGTAATTTTAATGAGTCATGTCAGATTATCAATAGCAAAGTAACATCTTGATTTATTAATTAAACTGCTTGTTATGTGTTGTCATTACCACGGCCACTATACAGTTAGAACAAAAACATCTATTTCAGAGGATGTTTTAATTGCTTTTTACTGCTAGACTGGGATCTCTGTCAGCCTATAGGGACCATTCATTCACAGTAATATACCTAATTATTTAATATAATTATTATAATTAACTTGTAGAGAAACATATGCATATGGGAATTCTGAGAACTTTTAATTGCGTCTCAATGACCCAAGATCTGGCTATAATTAGTGTGATATTAAAGATTATTTTTGTTTGTTTCTTACTGACTTCCTTCACGGAACAGTAACAATAAAAGAAAATGCATACTATTAAACCTTTGTAGACATACTTAGCTGAGAGGTCAGTGAGTTGGTTGGGTCTGGAAGGAGGTTGATTTGATTCCAAGCAATGCTGGAAAGTATGAAGTACCTTGACTCAAGCTGCTGTGCTGAGGACATGAGACAGAAACCCAACTGAGGTTAATCTATCTCTTTTTGACTGTGTTTGATGACATTACTGTATGGTAGCCGCAATATTGCAATATGTCCTTTAAGAATGCATCTGTCTAGAAGTCAGATAGAAAGGCATCTACCCAACTACACAGCATCAGAATGGGGAGGAAAGGTGGTTTAACTGAGTTTGAATGTGACATGGCATTGCTGGTGCCAGACGGGTGGTCGGAGTATTTCTGAAACTGCTGATCTACTGGAATTTTCACGCCAAACCATCTCTAGGGTTTACAGAGAATGGTCCAAAAAAGGAAAGGAAAATGGCCAGACTGGTTTGAGCTAGAAATGCAACTCTAATAACCACTTGTTACAGCCAAAGCATGCAGAAGAGCATGAGCACAACACAACACGCCGATCCTTGGAGCAGATGGGCTACAGCAGCAGAAGACCACGCCTGTCAGCTCAGAACAGGAAACTGAGGCTACAATTATCACAGGCTCACCAAAATTGGACAACGGAAGATCGGAAAAACGTCGGCACTCTGATGAGTGTCGATTTCTGCTGCAACATTTGGACGAACGGTAAGGTCAGAGTTTAGTGTAAACAACATGGAAGCATGGATCCGTCCTGCCATGTATCAACAGTTCAGGCTAGTGGTGGTGGTGTAATGGTGTGGAGGATATTTTCTTGGCACACTTTCAGCCCATTTGTACCTACTGATTATCTGAATATTGTTGCTGACCTATCCTGTCTATCCCTCTATAACCACAAATGACCCACCTTCTTATAGCTACCTCCAGCAGAATAATGTGCCATGTCTCAAACTGCTTTATTGAACATGAAAATGAGTTCACTGTACTCAAGTGGCCTCCACAGTCACTAGATCTCAATCCAAAAGAGCACCTTTGGGATATTTGCATCATGGATATGCAGCTAACAAATCTGCAGCAACTACATGATGCTATAATGTCAATATGGACCAACATCTCTGAGGAATGTTTCCAGCATCTTGTTGAAGCTATGCCACGAAGAATCAAGGCAGTTCTGAAGGCAAAAGGGGGTCCAACCCAATACTAGTAAGATGTACCTAATAAAGTTGCAAATGAGTACATATCATTATACATATTACAATGGGCATCTGTCCTTATGAAAGTCATTCCAGTCAAACAGGGATTCTCAGAGATTCCATGATGATAATAATAGTCCCAGTCACATCCATTATTCCTTACACAACTGTAGGTCTACAAACTGACCTTGGGTGGGTGATAAATGCATAAATGTCTAGGAGATGTTATGAAATCCTGTCTTTGGACGACTTACGGTCCTTACAGAACAACTGGTAAGCTTGAATCTGAGATTCTATCAGCATCAGAGTATTGATTTGCATTGAGCTATCGGTTAACAGTGAGGCAGCCCAGCACAAATTGATGATGATTCACAATTAATCCAAATAGCCACAGGAAAGAGAATCAATCACAACAATGTCACCACATCAATCATCTGCGAAATACATGCAATTTTAGCTCATCACTGACAGACAACATATCAGCAACACAGTATGGGACAACATTTCAGTTCAGAGATATACAGTGCATTCTTGGCTGTGTATTTAAGGTCACTGTCCCAATAGAAACGGAGTCTCCCTGTTCCTGCCACTGAAAACACCCTTAAATACTGATGTTGCAACTGAAGGGATGGCATTAGGCAGATGATGAGCAGGTGAGGGGGCCAGACTGAGATTGACACTTCAACCTTAGTCCAACCAAGAGGAGACTAGTGGTGCAAGAACTAATTTCCCCAAAATTTAGGAAAAAAAGTCCATTTTTCCAAACTAAGTGATGCAAGTTAACTAACACGACTGACGCGCCAACTGCTTTCAGCGACACCGCTGCGCGTACGAGTGAAGTTCTTGAATATGTCCGAGGTTCAGCTCTCCTGTTGGGGATGCACTTTGCAGACGGTCCCTGCACGCTGCTCTCAGCCGGCTGTGCATCGAGACCCATGTTATTTCTCCAGTTTGGAGGATGGCTCGTTGAGATTAACGTTACACTGTGGCTGGTTGTCTGTGCGGCAGGGAAGAGGCCTCGGTCGTGCTCGAACCTATAAAACGCTAAAAAAAAAAAAAAAAAAAAAAAAAAATCTTTCCAACTTTATCGCAGTATTTGCTGAATGGGGGAGAAGAAAAAAAATCTAGTGTGGTCCTTAATCCGCATAATATCCGGCTGCCTAAGACCATAGCCGGTTACTGTATGCGATACCCAGGCGCTGCCAGTATCTTACGGTGACTGAATATCCAAGTAAAACAGACAATATTTTATCAAAACACCAACTGATACCACACGTGAAGGTCGTTCAAGTAGCCCGACAACAAACACACAGCGAAAACTCATCGCCGCGAAGGGGAGGACGGAGCATGTTATTCCTTACCTGCAGAAAGTGTGTCTGCCGCTCGACTATCCGTTCGCTTGTTTATTTTCCTTCGGTTGCTCTCCGACCATCGGGGCGCCGCGTGCTGCAGTGCTCTCGCGCAGCAGCTCGGATCTGCGCCGTCCGCGAGGACACGGGGACGCACGGCACCAGCACCAGCACCAGCACGCGCACCGGCCGGGTGAGGGGAGAAGTGCGAGCGCGAGACCAACCTGTTGCTTACGTCAGCGCAGCGTATTCTCCCGTATCACTCTCGTTTCTCTGTCGATCAGCACGCGGATGCAGAGCCAAGGCGGCGATGTCTTAACTACCCACAGAGAGATTATATATATATATATATATATATATATATACAC
>CM076657.1:5835125-5904484 GCA_038496675.1 Rachycentron canadum | reverse complement strand
GTCTAGTTTGGACACAGTCATAGTTTTTGGAGCGGTGAGACCCGGCTCAGGATCTTTCCTTCCTGCCATCAGCAATATCCCATTCCTTCTGGTTTGTCGGCCAAAACACACCTCCAGGCTATTTACCCAGGGAGGGGCTCCCTCAGATCAATGGCATCTGCAATCACCAACCCCAGTTAAGGTAACAATCTTAATCTGGATGATTTGAACCGCAGAGTAAGAGAAAAATATTCAACAAGTCCAACTGCCTTAACGTATACAGGAAATCCTTCAAGACAGTTGGAAAACCACTCCAGGTGACCACATCATGAAGCTGGTTGAGAGAAGGAAGAGTGTGAGACGCTGCCATCAAAGCAAAAAGGATATGAATTAGAACTATGTTACACTTTTGATGCCATCAGCATTGTTCTACTATTTAGAAAATAATAAAAATAGAAAAGAAGCATTTGAATCCGCAGACATTGTCAAAACTTTTGACCCGGTAATCTAATGCAGAACTTTAAATAAAAGATCTAAAACTTTTTCTAAGCTCACCAAAGGATTATTTCTGTTTTTTTTTTTTGTTTTTTTTTTTTTGTTTTTTTTTTGTTTTTTTTACACAAATGTGTTTAAATATGCGTTAGTGAGCCCTTCTCCTTTTCCAAGATCAACCATCCACCTGAAACCTGTGGGTAGATCAGCCGCTGCATGTCATCCCCTCTCTCTCTCTCTCTCTCCCCCAGCCTTTCTGTTTCTCTCTTAATGTCGCCATTGCAATATAAAATAAAGGAGAAAACTTATTTTTACAAAATGCTAAATGAATGAAGCCACTTTTTGTTCTGTTCTGTTTTACTTGTTAGATACGGTACATTGGGAATCAAACCCAGGTCTCCTAAGTAGCAGGCATAATCTAGCAGATCTTTTAGTGGTCATTAAAATGTATTAAGAATTTAGCCTAGTGGTGATGCATCTACTTACATCATAAAACTGCTCTCCCCTACATGAAAATGCATGAGATAGATTTAATAATAAAAAATACATTTCTGGCTGTGTATTACCTGATCAAGTTACAGATTCCCCATTGGCCGTTGCCTTAGAATTAATTGGTGCAAGTAGTTTATGTTGTGCGGGGGATCGCTGATTTCCCTTTGACAGTGGCCTTGCTGATGCAAAATTATGATTTTATGTCTGACAAATTCTGTGATCTTTGGCATCTTGACTGGAATGATGTGATTACTCTTATAAATATTAGCCACTTCCAATGAGTTAAACTCATACAACATGTGTATGTAATGTTCCAGCATGTCTTGCACAAACCTGGTGTAATGGACCTTTTTCACAGCATCATTTTAACATGAAATAAACAAATACAAATACAGGTGTTGGAAATTATAGCATTGATAAAACAACAAATCTAAAGGTGGCCTCAGACCTATGCACAGTACTGTATATCAGTTACTGGTGTCCTGAGTCTGTTTCTGCACTTGGGTCCTAAACTAATTCCTGCTGTTTCATAACAGATTTGCCTGTGTCTATGAATCTGTCTTTCCTCTATAGCTCAGTGATTCTTGACATGTCCAACATCAAAAAGTGTTCTCTGTGCTAAATATTCAGAGATTCATAATAATAAAAACACTTTAAAAGTTAAATCTCAAGGACCTATGTATATTCATGAAATTAATTTCACATATTTTAACATAATTTCTTTAGAATTTGTTAAAATGCAGACTCTGTACTCACAACAACAGATAGAACTGACATCATCGCAAGGAACAAAATTAGGTGCCAGCGAATGTTTTTGTCTCCATGGTCAACCTCCACAGTGAGTTCATCAACAGGAACCCAACTGTGAAGCTCAGTTACTCTTCCTTCTGTGCTCTGTGGCCCTTCTATGTTACAGCACCAAAGTCATTAAAATGCACACTTAATGCTCCAGCTTCTAAGGATATCGGGTGTTGTGAAGTCGACCAAACTAGAGGACACCTTTCAATTACTTGGTTGCTCTCTAGCAAGTGAGGCCTGCCTTCTTCACACCTGTTCACGGTGCTTAAACAAACTCACAGTTCTGGCCCCAGAGCAAGGTGGAGTCAAGAAGAAACAGCCAGTGGGATCCACATCAACATGAAACTTAACTTGCGCAGCGGAAGTCTTTCAGAACCGCTCCGTCTATACAGGGAGAAACTTAGAAGTGAGACCACAACCATGTATGTTTGGTTCACAGTCAAGCAAAGGCATACAGAAATTTAAGACCTGCAGTGAGACGCAGTCATCATACACACCTCTGAAGTTCAAGCCTGTCATTTTGGCCAAAAATGCATTTTGCAAGTTTCAGAGTCTAAGAGACAAGATGTTGCAGCCATCTGGACATACATTAACCCAGTTCAGTTCAGCCCTACTGAGGCGTAGGTGGTGTTCTTCAGTTTCCCTTCTCTTCCTCTCCCCTTGAGGGTTCCATGTCAATTTGTCCGATCGCAGTCAATTGTTAGTAAAATATTAGTAAATACTTAATCCCTTTTCATTTCCATCAGATCTTTGTCGTCACCATCAGATGAAGGTTTTTGTCCTTTTTTAAAGAAATATGTTACTCTTTGTTCAATTTATTGTGCTTTTATATCAAAACACCAGCTGAACTACATGCAGTGATGATTATATATGCTTAATATTAAAAATGAATGTACAAAATTAGGAAATTTCAGAATTGGAGCTTCCAAAATAGTGTGAAATCAGAACAAAAATTAATATAATGCATTTTATTACTTAACTCAAATGAAAATAGCATGCCTTTAGTGTGTCTGACGAAGTGTGTCTTGAGCTGACACAAATCAAGTTATGACGCAAATAAATAAAATAAAATATAAATTTTCATGAAAAGTGTTTTAATAAAAAATCTGTTCCCTTACATGATTTGTTGGGTTAGACCTTTGTCTATAAATATATCCATTTTACATTAATGTTTTTTTAAATAGAAGACCTAAAACATATTTTGTCCCTTATTTCAAGAATCACAGAGCTGTTTTTGTATTTCTTCAGTTCTATTATGAATTAATCAACTTTCTAGGCATTATATAACAGGATATAACATCAAAAAAGTACTACAGACCAAACAACAACATTGTGCATAATGAATGAACAAACACAATTAT
Source organism: Rachycentron canadum (assembly GCA_038496675.1). Classification (NCBI taxonomy): domain Eukaryota; kingdom Metazoa; phylum Chordata; class Actinopteri; order Carangiformes; family Rachycentridae; genus Rachycentron; species Rachycentron canadum. Next base: position 5,901,362 of record CM076657.1, on the reverse strand, counting down.
AAAGCATAGTTAGTGGGTACCTGTGACTGTGGTAGTAAATTGATGTTAGCAGGCATAACAGTGGTCAACCCCAGTTGAAAACAGAGCAGAGGAACATCAGGCAGCAGTTGTCATTACACAACCACAGCCAGCCTTGTCTACATGTTTTTTCAGCAAATTCATACATCCAAACAAACATGAATGCCATTCAGAGCACAGACTAGCAGCGGATAGCTAGAAGTGACAAAATGAATTTAAAACAAAACAAAAATGAAGCGCCATGCAGGTATTTTAAATCTAGACTAGTGTGCGTGGAACAATAGAGGGACATTAATGTAGCCTGTGGTGTGATAGGGCACAAATATATATAAATATGTTTATACAGTTTACTGCATAATACATAATAATCTCATATGGAGTTTTCTGACTATACCACAACAGCAGAGCAGGGAGAGAGATTAGCTCACTACTAATGGAACTAGCAGATATGAACAGCATGTAAACAAGAGAAACACCAGCAATTGGAATTACAGCAGCACAGCAATTAAAAATTCTGTCCACTGAACTCTAGAGGGCTTTAGATCTGAAACGGTTACAGGTTGAATTTGTATTAACATATTTATACAGTAACCTTAACTCAAAATACAGCTATGACAGAAGCTACATATCAAACAAAGGGAGGTAGACATAAAGATCTAAAGATAAGATAAAATAAAAGTCTGTTGCATTCTGGAGTGGAAGTAAATAAAGGTCAAACTATTGTTTGACCCAGAACCAGGTTGTGCTTTGTGTGAGGGACAAATTAAGAAAGATCGTATCAGGCCCCTGCAGTTTATATGGTGGAGTATCTGTTACTTGGGCTTACTCTTTGCCACAGTGGCACGGGTTTGAGTCCGGCCATGGTGACTCAGTGCACCTGTAATCAAAGTGCATTAAATCTGGTCACCAAAACAAAAAAAACAGAAACATTACAACAACAATGTTGAATGAAGGACACACACACAAACACACACACACACAGAGGAATAACTTTATAGTGCACAAGTTCAAAACATCGAATCCCAAATAAAATCCCAACCTGTTGCCTCCAAGTGTTGATGCTACAGAGATCAGTCAGCGTAATACGCACACAGACTGTTGTCAGATGTAACAATAAGAGACTTTGAACTGCAGTCTGTGTTTATCATTTACAGTGTGTAGCATCCCAAGTGCCCTCAGCAAAAAATACCAGTCAGTTTCATTTTTAATATTACTTTTTTTACAAGGATGTGCTGTTGCAACTAATGATGCTTCTGTTGTCTTGTCACGCTGCTTTCAAAACCAAACCTTTTCTGTCTTTAGACATTGTCCACACAGCAAAAAAAAAAAAAAGGGTTTCACTTACAATTGCAGCTGTCCATTTTATGTGCATCAAATCTGTTTCTCTTTCAATAAATACAGCAACTAAAGCAGGTGTATACTGTGTATGGCTAGTACTTTGGTGTGAACCATGGGTTCAGGGCTGTAAGCCTCTTGTTACAGGTAGAAGGGCAGTCACCTCGCTGCCCAGGCTTTCTGATTTCTGGGATGCTCCAAGGAAGCACAGCAAACCTCCAATTCACTGAATGTTAGCTCCATTTAGGCTAACAAGCTGCATTCATTGCATTTACCATTATCACTAAAGCAGGCAGAGGAATAACTAAACATAAGGCACATTGAGTGAGAGAGAGCTAGGCACAGGCATTAAACAGTCTTTGAGACATAGAACTAATGTGTATCCTGATGCTTATTCTTTCAAACTGCAAATAGAAAAAACAGAGGAGGTTGTTGGCAAAACTATAAACATATAAAGAACTGCTGAAGCAGTAAAAACCAAGACCGCTAATGGTAGATATTTTAGTCTGTCACTGAATGCAAAGTGTGTGAAAAGCAAAAGGCAGACTGTACATATTCTATCTCTCAGCGCCTTTCCATTTGTCTATGCCTCTTTCATCCATAAGTTCAAATTGAAAGTTAAATTTCTGTCTATTCTCATGTTTATTATTCTCTCCACACTCCTTGTCTTCACTTAAAACCCTGTCCTTGTCTTTCTCCACTTTACTCTCTCTCTCCTCCCCAGTCATGCAGTGCTCAGACAGCCCATTAGGATCCTTAGACCCCTAGATTGGGGCAATCCCAGCTGACATTGGGTGAGGGCAGGGTACACCCTGGACAGGTCGGCAGACCATCACAGGACCAACATATTTGGGCAATTTAGAGTCACCAATAAACCTAAAATGCACGTCTTTGGACTGCGGGAGGAAGCCAGAGTACATGTTTTTCTCCCCATTGACAAATGATGGTTGACTGCTTTGTGTGTATAGACTGTTAGCTGAGAGATAGCTGGATCTTGTCATTTTCACTGCCTTTTATAAAGTTGAACTCCCCACATGTCCTTTTTAATGCCAAATCCATAAGGCACAGTTTTACAACAATGTTCAGGAGGGAAACAAATAAGGTAGACAAGCTTTAAATAAGTATGTGATGAAACTGGTGAGTTAAATATTATAATAACAAATGAGTTAAACCAAAAATATGAAATGAACTTTAAAGAAAAATAAACTGAGTGAAATGCCCTGGGGACTGTTTGATTGTGGTCATGAAAGAAACTGAGTTCATTATGTTTTCTTTGTAAGGATCAGAGCACCAAATAGATGTATACAACAGATTTTAAATACCTACCTGAGGAGACTTACACAGAACAGAAAAACAGAAAAATCTGTGTGTGTGTGTGTGTTATGTGTGGGAAGAGTCTTCTGCAGTGCTCTGCCTCTGCAGTGGAGGCTGTTATGTAATGGTGAGCAATAATAAAAAGGGGGTGGGGGCTCCACTGCAACACTGAGAGGCAATCAACACACACACGTACACACACGCAAGGCAGAACATGGCAATCAATCACCACTACTGTTGTAGCTTACCTTTGCTGTCTCTCTCTCTCTCTCTCTCTCTCTCTCTCTCACTCTCTCTCTCTCTCTCTCACTCTCTCTCTCTCTCTCTCAATGCACACTCTCCCTAGAGGTGCCAGGATCTAGTTTTGGGTTTAACATTACACACTACAGTACAAAATATAAGTACAGTATATAAAACAGTATAATATAAAAATAATTACTCTTGAATAAAAGAGTTGCAGAAGGGGAGCACACAAGGACATAATAGGTCATAGGTCATAATAAGAAAAAAAGTTAAACTCCAATGGACAAACAGGAAGCAGAGAACATTTTGGATGTGTGTCATGTATTAATATAATGAAGGTTTCAGCCTCCTCATTGGTGTATACATATTTACTCCTGAATGGAGCAGAAGCTCCAGTGGTGCATCCTGTTTTAGCCATAATCTCTCCTTTTTTCTTGACCCACTGTCAGTATCCTACCAAGCTAACTTTTCTGTCCAGCATTTTTCAGCTTGCTTTGATCATTTCTTCCTCCCCCTTTGCTCAGGCCTTTTTCTGCCTAATTTCACTTCTCTGTTTTGTCCTTTCATATTAATTTCTTTCTGCTGCTTGTTATTATTTCAGTTTCACCCTCTGTGGCTGTTTGTCCTTGACACTGATGCGTCACTCCTCCTCCCTCTGCCACCTCAGCAGATATTAGCCTTTTTACTGGAGAAGATACTCTGATGTACGTGTGTGCAAGAGAGGGACTGATCATTTAATTCATGAAGGAAACAGAACGATGTAAATTCAGGGTGCAGAGAATTAGGGAGAGAAACAGAGCTGTGTCTGTCCCTGCAGGGTAGTGGTTCGGGGTTAAGAAAGCTCTGGATGACAACAGATTGTGCATTGTTATATGAGTTCAGTTCAGTCTGTAACAAAAAAAAAAAAAATCAGCTAAACAGGTTCAGTTATTATATTTTAAATGTGTGAGCTGTTTTCTTATTGTATAATGACAGCTTAGTCACTATAACTAGCCTATGATGCTGCAAGTAGACTTCATCAGAACTGCTTAACAGATGTTCTAATCCTTGGAATTCGTCAATTACAAACACAACTGGGCGGCAATGTGAAAATCAAAGTAGTGATATATTAATGTAGGAGACAGACTTTGCTGTAAATGTCTTGAAGGAGAGGCTGTCCGAAAAGCTGCGCTGTTATCACTTTGCTTTCTCTTGGAAGGTAGATTCGAATCTTGTTTTCCAGTCTGGCCGGACACTGTAGATTACCTGGTTGTTTTCAGCTGTGGACATGACACAAGATTAAAAACAAGAGAAATTCTAGCCTTTCTTGCCCGACACAGCTGATCACCACACCTCAGTGTTAGGTGTGGATGTTGAATTACTTGTTGATTTGTTTGTTACAGATTATGGGGGAAGGTGTTTCTGAAGCTTCGTCAAGTATACGTGGCGATACTGGCTCAGAGCTAAGCATCCTTTTCACCAAGAACAAATACCCAGTAATCCCTGAGTCGACAAATAATTTACACCATTGGTTGGACAAATGTTGGGCCTTTTCCACTGGCTTTCAAAATGATTGAGAATGATGACAACAAAAACAACTTGATAAATGCTGCTATCCAATATATATTTTCATACAACATAACGTTTTAATAATTGCTTGTGTTTCACAAAATGAAACATAATTTTGCAACTACCTGGATTGTAAAATGATTCAGAACAGCAGTAAAAAGTGAAAAGTAGTATAGTATCCTCAGCTAAGGATCCATCCAACTTCCAGTGTATTTATTTATTCAAGTTATATTTGGGGGGCCCCTGCAGTCGGGACTAAACTTTAATGATATGTGCTCTAGAATTTATGGAAGATTACAGACACAATTCCCATTACTCTCCAGACAGAGACATCAGGAGATTAGGAGATGAGCAGAGTGGGCAGAGATGGGCAGAGGTAGGAGGGACGAGGTCAGGATGTAGGCTACACAACTGCTCGTTTTAGTTTAAATCTATCTGTGAGCCACAAGCAAACAGCTGCATTTGGATTACACAAATCATATGATCTCAGCCTGATCACGACATGATCATAGTAGAGTGGTTTAGAAGCTCAGAGCCTGCCGTTGTCATCTTGGCAGTGCCTGACTCCACCAAACTCCTGGCTAGTCCAAAAATAGGCAAAGAGGAGGGGCAAGTGTGAAGCTTTGGTGCACTGGTTTGTGGTAAGCATACGCTCACCCACCTGTCACTCAAAGCAGCGTGCCCTCAATTATGCAGAACTTTAATCCTTAATAAGATTTAAACAGGTGAGTTGTTTACTTCCTGTCTCTTGTGATTTTCTGCCCCTCCCTAATGTGTTTCACCTGTTCCACATTACCTCTGCTTCTCGTGTTTTTAAGTCTCTCTCCCTCATTCTTGGTCTGTTCACTCTCCATTGCTTTTTTCCTTGTGGCCCGGTATTTGTGAATTTTCATTTGGATGAATTGATTTTTTCATTTTCTGAGTTTTGTCTTTTCTGAAGTGGCTGAAGTTCAGATTTTCACCTGCTTCCTTTAAGCTTTTGGACATCTGAGCTGTGATTTGTTTGTGTTCTTTGCGCCTACCCCTTTGCCCTTTGTCTTTTGGGACAACTGTGATATTGATTAGAAATTATACATAATACACAGCTACAATATTTTTTTGGCCAATACCAATATTTCTTAGCATTCTGTGGTGGCTAAAGACAGGAATCTGATGAGGACTTGAGATTTCACATCATATCAGACGCCATGAATTCTATTACAACACCAACGTGAAAACAGCTGGTTACTCATGAAAACTCCCACAATGCATCAGAGGTTCCAGATATCCAGATGCTTCAGATGAAGTGGGTGTTTCAATCTGTAGATCTCAGCGCTGTAATCACAGCTAGCAGGGGGTCACTCAGCTGGAAACAGAAGAAAGTCCAAGATAATGCAACAACCAGGACTAAATCCACGGCAGGGCCACTGGGGGCTGAACACTGATTCACATGCAACAATGCAGCCTCACGGCTCCATCAAAAACTATTAGCTTGAAGATGAAAGGGGAACTTAGCAAGCAGGCAAACAGTAATTACCATTTTTAATTATGAGAAAAGAGAGAAAAATAGGTGGGATCTAAATTCCCCCAAGAATTCAGGGGGAGGGGAGTGCAGGCAGCCGTCACAGTCAGACAATTTGGGTCAATTTCTGCTCCAAACTGGAAAAGAACAGTGGTTTACATAACTGATTTATGAAGAGACTTTAGAGTTTTCTGGAGCGTTATGTTATAAATAAACTAAAATTAAAAAAACCTATAACCTCTTCTGCTCAGCCAACATGACCAGTGTTCAGTGAGTTCAGGGAACTCTCTGAAAGCAACCACACCATGAAGTGGCAGATAAACCACATCAGCAGTCAACTCGTGGCCATCTCAGCCCAACTGACTCAGCTCACCACAGGTTTCCAGCAAAACCAAACCACCGCTGCTGCCTGCTCCAGCTACTTCCTAGAACTGCCTCCACCCTTCCCACCCTTGCCGAGTTGACCTAGGCAAGTATAAATCCTTTTTATTACAATATTCAGTGGTTTCTGGGCAACGACCCTACACTTCTCAGCCAGTATTTCTATGTGGGGCCCATGTGGGTAGTAAGTGGCTAAAAAAGTGGGCTCTGTATGGGAGTGCCCACAGGTTCCACAGTGGCTCCATGTCAATTGCCCACAAAGCATTCATGCAGGATTACACTGGGTCTTACGTGGGCCCAAACTTGTCCCAGGTGTAAATTCTATGTGGGTACTACATGGGGACCACATGGGCTGTAATATAGCTTGTTAGTGGGTCTGTCCATGGGTTTCATGTTGGCCCCATGCCAATTTCCCATGTGAGTTTTATGCAGGAGCACACTGGGTGTAAGGTGGGGCCCAATTGGGCAACATACATAAGGCCTATATTGGCCCTTTTTCTTCTCTCTCTGTGGTACTACAGTGGGACTACATGGGCTGAAATAGGAGCTGTAGGTAGGTTTGTCCAAGGGTTCCATGTCAGTTCACATAGGTCTTAAGGAGGATTACACTGGGATTTAGGTGGGGGCCAACAAGGCAACATATACAAGACCATTCTGGGTACCATCTTCAGTATTTACGTGGGTGCTATGTGGGAACTATATGGTCTATAATCTGGGTTGTAAATGGGTTTGTGACAGATTAATATAATAGACATGCCAATTGTCCATATAGATTTCAAGCAGAATTACACTGGGAGTTATCCAACATGACAATATGCACTAATGTATATGGCACAATGAGTCAAGAGAAGAGGAGAATAATATTTGTGTCTATTCCATGGGACATTGTGGCTGCAGGTTTTCATTTTGACTGAGCTGGAGCACACCAGACTAGACTATTAACTGATTTCAGTCTTCACACAGTTGATAGATTTTATCAGGAGTGCTCCTGCTTTGTTGGAATTAAAACCTGCGGCCACACTTTCCCCTGGAATGGACTAACATTTTTCTTGTGAATTTAATATCATATGATTATATTTTTCAATATAAAATTTGAAAAAGAACTTTTGAAGGACTTTCTTGAGACACAGATCAAGGTCAATTACTGAACAACACAGAACGTGAGGACTAGCAGGCTTTACAGAAGCTCGCAGACAACGGTAAGAGGCTTGAACGTGTGAACACTGCTGTGTTACAGTGATGGCAGACTGTGTGGTCTCTTGCTTTCTCTAACACAGCACAGCAAAACAACACATAAAGAATGATGACTCATTTCTATTTTTTTTTTTTTTTTTTTAAGTTTCAAGGCCTTGATTTTTCCCTTAAATTCACAAACTTTAAAGGATTCCAAGGGCCAGTGGGAACCATGTATTATACACACCTACCCTTTGCAGGCCGTATTGCTCATCCTTGGTCTATGTTACATACCCCATTGACCAAAAGTTTGAACAATTTTCAACTAAGATAAATTCCACTCTCACTCACAGACATTCTAGTATAAACAGCATTTTTAACACATGGTTAGATAAAAATATTGTCCTTTTAGGCAAATCTAGTGACACCACGCAAAAAGTTAACAAAATATTACCACGGTAAAAAGCATCAGAGCACACAGTCAGCAAGACAAATATTTTCTCCTTTATTTAACTGCCTATCATATTATGAAATATATGAAATGTCCAGTGACAATATTAAAAGAACAGGTAACAGTGAACAGGCAACAGTTGCAGAAGCAATACTCAATACTGCTTCATTCTGTCCTCCTCTGTCTCTTGCCCTGGTGAACCATTTAGAGAGCGTCCTCTCAGCTTCTTGCTGCTTGACCTTGCATTTCTCTTAAGAGCCTCTGTAAAACAAATTTGTGTTTGTATCTTGTTACAAAATACCCCTCAAAAATAAACGTAGCAAAATAAAATTTGTGTATTTTGTATTGTTAAATTACAAGAAAATACATCTTATAACACTAGGCATTCTGAATTTGTATAAAATGGCAGAAGATTCAGATTTTTATAATGTGGGGAGAAAGGAAGGAAGAACAGGAAGTACAATACAAAAATAGTATGTCTTGTACAGTATGAAGAAACTTGCTCAATCATTAGTGGCCTATTTAGTTGCCTTTAAGAACAAATAACCCGTCGGTATTTTTCAGTAGTTTTACATTGCATTTCATTTGTGAACATGCCAGATTATTGTGTTTGTGCTGGTTGCACAAATTCCAGCCCGTCAGGACATTGTGTCCACAGTTTTCCTGACAGGAAAAGGGACAATGCAGGGTTTCAAATAGTCATAATCAAAATAGCTGCCATTTAATTTTCTGTCAATCAACTAATTGATGAATTGATTAATCATTTCAGCTGTACTTAAATAAACTGTTGGGTGGTGTATTCTAAAACAGAAAAAAACACAAAGGGAAACAATATTTACAGTTAAAACTTATACTCATGTACTCATGTATTTAGACAACTGAGTACTTCACTTCAAGAGCCTCAACATCAGCTTGGGTTTTTGTAGAGAGGACCACTCCTTCAGGGACCTCTACCAATGATCCATCTTGCTTCTTCAGCAGGGTATTTAACATCTCTTTTACTTTTTCTAGAGATGTATAGAGAACATGGCTTCACAAATGGGACTGGCGACGCCTTGGGCATCAGAGCTGGTGACTCGTTGGACAGCGGGGCTGGTGACTTGGGCAGTGGGGCTTGCAACTCATGGGGGAGTGTGGTTGGCGACTCACTAAACAGTGGGGGTGGTGACACGGCTAGTCATTTTCTTTGCTGGAGTGGGTGGAAGTTTCTCATCTGAATCAGAAGGCTCACATGAATTTAGTTGGCTGCTCATAAAACTCTAGAGTTATGCACTGGCCCTAGAGAAGTTACATTATGATATAAGGCACACCATACCTACTGCTTCCATTTTATGTGTAGAGGAAATTACCTTCAACCTGCATTATCCCACAAACACCTAGTTGAGCCATTTTCGGTGTTAGTCATGTCTGATGAATACACAGTGTGATGTAGCTTTACCCTGGCATCTGTGTAAGTGGCTGTAAAATACAACGACACATAATAACAGAAGTGATGCAGACACTGAAATAGAACTAGTTTTGCACAAGTGTTTACAACAATGAAAGTAAAATTTTTTGCAGGATACATGCATGTGATAAAGCAGAGTTGTCAGATCTTATCTGCAAAGGGCTGTTGTGCTTGCAAGTTTTCAGGCCATCATATCAGGTATGCTGATACAACTAATCAACGATGTAAAGACAGATTAGGTGAATTAATGAGCTGACTCTGGTGTAATCCTGCTCAGTTGGAAAACCTGCAGCGACAACAGCCCTTTGTGCAATAGTGAGAACAACCCTGGTGTAGAGAGAAATTGACACAAAAAGAATAAGTTGGAGCGTCAAAGAGGCTTTTAAGGAAGGAAAAAAAACAGCAGGAGTTAGTCAAAGTTACCTGCATTTCCCATCACATGCACATTACACAGTATCCAGTTGCTGGCTGGTGTTGTGCCCTCTTTCACAGCCTTGGTTACATTGAACAAAGAGCCTGGTGACCACAGCATAATTTTCTGTCAGTGCCATTGAACCGCTATGATGAAAGACACAAACGTATTCCTAAGAAGCGATAAAAGCAGTGGTTTTGGCCACTATGACCTTTAATACATGTTAAAAATGCTCTAGCTATCTGTTGTCCCCCTTTTATGGAGTAGTGAACCGCTTGAGAAGTACTGGGCTCACTTCACCCTTAAAGACAATTCTTAAACAACATAACTACATTTATCATGACATGAGATGCATCGTGGTCCATCTGATTTCAATACCCATGGGGGAAACTTGCACATTCCAAAATCTCAAACTCAAACATAGTTTGAACGTAACTAATGTCCCAGCGCTTCACAGGATCTGGACAAATCTATATGTGACGAGAACGGAGGAAAGGGAATAAGAATCAAAAGTTTAAAGGAGTTAACAGGAGCCTACAGGTAAATACATAATAATCCCTAAAGATTAAAGCTCACTCACTAACCACAAAATGAACTTTCAGAGTCTATATCTTAATAAGTGTAACAATCTTTTTCTACATTCGGGGAAGTTGTGGAATAAGCATTCAGGCCTTTTACCTAAGTAAAAGTAGCAATAACTTTAGGTACAATTAATCCTGCAATAAAAATCTTTCTTTGGTTGAATTAGACTACAGACTGCAAAAAATAATTAGTATAGCTAAAGTAAAATTATTGAATTGGCATGAGAATGACTTTTGTTAGTATCACATTATATTACTACGTTACTATAGCAAATGCATTTTGTAGTTAAAGAAAAGCTATTTTAACTGCTTTATATACTGTTTGGTAATTAAATTTTTAACACTGCATCAGCTCTAAAGTAAAAATATATTGCACATCTCTGAAGTACAATACTTTTGCAACAATTGGATTTTAATTTGGTTTCTTAGTGAATCATAAGGCCAAGATTGTTATAGATATCCTAAACTTGAGCTTGTAAGAGGCATCTCTTTCACTGTCATCTTGCTCAATAGTAGAAAATGTTAGACTTTTATGCTGCTTTTGGATGTTATAATTAAAGTAAGTAAAAGTAATATATCAGTAAGATGTTGAAAATTACGTTAATCAATCATCATGAGTCTTTTTTATGGCTTTTCATGAGATTGGAGCCAGATTCGTATTTTTCATCTCTCATGTATAAACATGCAGCTCTAAGTTATTTCCCTGGTGCTTTAATTTTCAGCCTGATTAAAACTGTAAGATGTCAGAAGGCATAGGCCTAACAGTTACTCTGCATAACCCTGCTGATATACTGAATTGGCCCCATATAAATAAAATAAATTTGAATTTCATTTTAAAAAAGGTGAGGGGTAAGAAGGATAATGAAATAGATAAACAGTGAACAGAATATCGACAGGAAAAAGGTTTAAAATTCAATCTACTCATAGTATGTATGTTTTTCCAATGACAAGGACATTCTGCTTTTGTAGACAATCATCTTCGATGTTTGATGTTTTTTGTCTTCCAAGATCCTTTTTGAAGCCACTGAGGCTGTTTGAGTCAGTCATCTTTCCTGTGATCTTGAACCACCCCTCTTACCTCTCTGCCTCTGGCTCACAGAAGCTAGCTTTACTGGATGTTTTTGGGGTTTTTTTTGTTTGTTTGTTTGTTTTTTCTGGGGCAGGTGGATTTCCCGGTGTGCTCTAGAAACTGAAAATGCCAAGAGAGCAGCTGTTGCCAAAATACTCAAAACACCCCCTATGGCACCAACAACCAGTCCATCAGTATATCTTCCCATTTCTGATGTTATTGACATTAATTGGGGTTCAAGACTGGTGCATATTGTCTGGCTGCCATATGATTAATGGTATATTTGCATATATCAGCAGATATTATCTTTGCAGATACTAGTTGTCAAGTGTTCTTAATAAAGTGGCCACTAGGTGTAATTTCACCACCCAAAACCTTTTTGTCCTCATGGAGTACGCCAGTCTACACTTGTGTAACTGATGTTTCAGAGGACTATCCACTCTCTCTCATTATCTGACCCAGGACAAATTGACATATCTTAAATTGAGTGGCATTTCCACTTCCACTAGTAATGCACATGTGGATCACTATAGCTCCTGTTGCTAATCTAATTGTTAAATTCTGTTCATTTCATGGAGTTTTGCAAGTTCCACTGAACGCCATAGTCAATCTAATGTTGACCTTACCAATAGTAGAAGGAAGAAGTAATAATGGGTTAAAACCGGCTTACAAATAAACAAAAGATTACTTAAAAGAGTTATATAATAATAATAATAATAATAATAATAATAATAATAATAATAATAATAATAATAATAATAATAATAATAATAATAATGCCAATAAAAAGTAGTGGATGGGCTGATGTTGTCCAGGATGGACACTTCACTTGACTCCATGTGCATCTTTCCACCGCAGCCCCCAGTAAGTCCATCCTCCTGCCAAGCGAGGAGCCAGACTTTTTCACCAGCTTGTCCAGCCACCTGGTGTCCTTGTCTGTCATTCTCCCTCCCCAGCAGACCGGCCAAGTCCCTCATTCCACAGTTCCATCAATCTCCCCCAGACAAGCCAGGGAGGTCGCCCGGAGGGTCCACTTAAGGGGGGACACTGTCACGGTCTCTGCCTTGATCCCCAACTCCCCCCTTGTGTTTTCTCCATCTCTTTCCCATCCCTTGTGTTTCTGTCTCTCTCTCTGGGTGTGGGCGTGGCATTTCCCTGCTGGAGGAACTCACCTGCACACAGGCCCAGTATTTGAACCCTGGACTTCCTTCCACTCACTGTTCCATCTAACAATGCTCAGGCCACTTGTGACTTTGATTACTCCGTGTTGCTTTTTGCTTGTTTTCTTTCTCTGTGCTCCAGGTTCCTGGTTTGTTTTTCTGCCTGCCCACTCCTCCAGTGCAGACCTCAGTTCCTGTTTTTTTTTTTTTGTTTTTTTTAAAATCCTGCTTCTCACTCCACCTGATCATACTTTTGTTGGCAATAAAGAAACCATCTTTTATCACTAACTCATCGAGTCTCTAATTTTAAGGACGTCCTCATCAAAAACAACTTCTATTGTATATATTTGTATATATACAATGTATGTATATGTATATATTGTATATATTTCAACAGTGCAATTTATTCTTAGTTTTCTTTTACTAACCTCATACAACTCATTCTATATGCTGAACATGGTCATAGTGGCCTCATGCGTCACCCAAGATGTTTTCTGTTTAACCATGAGGTCTTAATTTCTGTAAATCAAAGATTTGAATTCTTAATTTGGATTTGGACCTCAACTTTTTTGGCATTTTATTTAAGTTGGTCTGCTGACCTCAATTTCTGTTTGGTTTTATGACCTTTTATTTTAGTTTGGTTCTTAGCTAACCTTTTATTATGTTCTATTTACAGAATTATGGTCATCGTGAGCTGGTGCATAACTCATGGTATTTAACTATTGGTATAAGTTCCATATTGTTGTCTGTCCGTTATATTTTGGTAAACTGCATCTGCCTGTTCTTGGTTTAAATCCTCATTCTTATGTTCCTAGAAGCCTCTGCCGCTGCTTATGATTGTGAACCAGGCTGTCCCTTTTCATTCTTATCATGCCATACTCCCATACTTTCTCTACCCTCAGCATCTCTCCCCTGTTTAATATGATAACATCACAACAAGCTCCCATCTCCAAGGACACTCTCACTTTTCCTGTTTTGCACATGGCATTAAAGTTTTTTGTTGCTGAAACATTTTTGTCTGATTAAACTATGATTATACAGTATCACGACACCAGGACTGACAGCAGTCAATGTTTGGACTCCCTAAACTTATATGTGGCTCATTTAAAATGTATCACACACTTATTGGAAACTAGAATATGTTTAGTTTGTTTAGGTTAGTTAAATCTGGTATGAGTGAATATTTGGTGCCAACAGCACAGGCAGTAGCTGCTTAAAAAAAACAAAACAAAAAAAAAAAAAAACAGACTTGGATTTCAGGTTTTGTACAGATTTATTTCTTCATTTTTCAGAGTTGTTTAAAATAATCAAAATGACTTATAAACAAAAATCATGATTCTGATACAATGTGAAGACTTCATTAGACAATTTCATCCTGGACTGAACCATGTGCCCTTGGACTTCATGAGTAATGGTTCATTTCCTATATTAAAATGATTATGTTTTACGAACGTAATTGATACTACACAACTTGTAGTAAGGTGCAGCACTTTTGTAACCTAGGTTGAATGATAAGGTCACATCACATGTTATTTTTATCTGAATATGGGATTTGTAGTTTCTCGTGGCACGTAAAAAAATGGTCACAAAAGATGATCAAAGATGATCATGGATGGATCATGAAACAACAGGTCTTTAGGCACAGACACATAAATAATTTCCGCCCCACCCTCCCAAGTTATGGATCCAAATTATATCATCAATACTATATATATTCCATAGTCTGCTCACTATGAAATATGACTGCAGGGGGTGCTTCTGCATGAATGTTATTGGAATGGAAGAAAGACAAACCTGACAATGATAAGATGATGCATATTCTTATTCAATTTCCTGGATTTCTGGAATTTAAAAAGAAATTGCTTCATCCAGTAATTAAACTTGGCATTTCTCTCACCTTCTTTAAGTACTGAGTAACACTAGCAAAAATCTATCAGAGCTCAATGGAAGCACATCAGATAAGAGGAATACATTGGCCAAGGTGCTGAGTTCTTGGAGTGGCATGCTGGTGGGGTTAAGGTTCTTCTAAAGTTACTAAGAGTCATAGTTGTAACTTATTTAACTATTTATCCATCATAACATAATAAATTAGTATCACCCCATCAAAGTGCCATCACATGGTAAAAGTAGAGTTTTACCAAGAGGAGCTATTTGTAAGTTTTGCCCTTGCTACATGGTCAATGTGAGGGTTAACAGCTGTTTACCTACCAGTCTAGAAGAAATTAGTTGAACATCAAACTTAATTCCTGAGAGTGTCTGCAGTGTGGAAAGCAATGCCCAACGTTTGCATGTTTGCCCCAGTCAAACTGGACCAACTTGTCACTTTGTGATAGCAGTGTTTAGTCTGCCCTAAATAGGTAGTGCTTTGTCAGGCCTGTTATAACCCCTGCTGTAAGCACACGGCACCACCACCCACTCTTGACAAGAAACCATGTTAAGCTACAGAAAACTTACAAATAGCTCTTTTAAAAAGGTTGTTTAAAGGTTTGTATTTGGTTTTTTTCACTGACAGAGAGCTCTTCAGAATATTCAATAAGATTGTAAAGTACCGTTTTCTATTTTGAAGAGTGTTTTATTGAAAGAAAAACTTGATACTGCTCAAAGAAATCACCTGGTTTTCAGACAACTCTGCCACAGACAAAACAAAATGGAAAACCATAGGATATTCCTTTAAGTCCAGTTCTCTCCCTAATAGTTGACTGTAAAATTAAACAGCGAATATTCTGATAATCATTTTTATTGAGAGGATTTTCGAATTATTTAATGATATGAAAGTGAATATCTTTGACTTTGAACAGTTGGTTACAAAACAAATGCCATTATGTGAAATTTGTGATGAACACATTTTCACTATTATTTAAAATTTCATAAACTGAATCACCTGACAAAGATGCCAATGTATTGTTGCCATCAGATTGTTACTTAAGTAGTCCTGCACCTTTTAAACAGTTTAAGGCCAGAGGTACATAAACACTACATAAAAAACACCTACAAACAGAAAAAGAAGTGACAGCTATGAGTGTGGTTTTGGGTATTTACATTGCCTGTGTGTTTCTTATTTGACACTCAAATGCAGAGCGAATAACCGTGGCTGCTGTTGGAAACTTTGGCTCTTGCAGGATTTAAACCTGTGACCTGTCGGTTACAGGACAAAAAAATAAAAATAAAAACTAAAACCAAAACAAATACTCAAATCTTGATACCCAAATCCAAAAGTAATTATCTGACACAAATCAATGATAAAAAAAAAAAAAAAAAGAGTTTGTAAACAAAAGTTGAAACAGATTATTGTCCTTTTCTTTTTGTCATCAACAGTTTTTTTTTTTTCTTTTTTGCACATAACATATACAACTTATGTTTGAGGGTTCATGGGATGTGAGAAACTAAAATGTTGTACCTTTGTAGAATTTATTTCTCATTCTTCTGAAAATAGGATTAATCCTTCACGTATCATCACTATACGTTTCAGCATTATCACAACTCATTTCACTTTTTTTCGCCTATCTTTAACGTACCGTATACAAAAAAACTTGTTGACATGCACATTCTCTCCCTCACAGTCTTAGCATTGCGCCCCAGACAGTGAAGTCACAGAGCTACAGATGGAGCGAGTTTGGCAGGTTGGAGTCCACTCCTTGTATCAGCAACTGTCAATTATTTACTTCATACTAAAACCTAATAAAAGTATAAACGTCTGGAGCAAAAAAAAGTGTTGCTTAAAGACTGATTGACTGGATCTGCTGGAAATACTTTGAGTCAAAATGGTTGTTCTTGCAGTGAAAGTCTCTCATGTCCAAACTCAGTCCATCAGTGGCTCTAGGCACGCCAGTGTTTCCTCAGTATAATTAATGTTAATATTCTCTAGCTCACAGATCACACTGCAGATACCACAAAATATCAGACCTCGCCTACGCAAAAACTACAGAAGGTAACGCTACAATCAACTCAACTCAGCACCCATCCCCGGTGACGCACACACTCACACACATACACACATACACAGAAAAGTTGATAAAAAAAACAAAAAAAAACAAAAGCATGATCAAATGAAAATTAACAAATGCACTTTCATGATGAAATAAGTCACACGCACACACTACGTGGTCTGCAACAGAGACTGCAGGTCAGCTGCTATGGCCACGGGCTGGGGGGTTACAGACAAGGTAGAAAAAAATACAAACAACACTGATTTAAAAAAAACTCCCACGAGTCCTTGGGCTCTGTTTAAACCCTTTTCTCCCATATTGGGTTGTTCATACCTGTTGAGGGGGCAGAGACGTCAGCAGTGACATCACTTGATCACTTTTCAACTGTTGATGTCATTCAGTTAGCCCCCGTCTTCCTGTCTGTCAGTCCAATGGAGCCGAAAATAAGTTACAGAAAGAAACTGCCCTTCTTCCTCCCCGTGAGGTTAACAGGGTGTGGTGGGGGTGAGGGAGATGGGGGCAGGTATTAGTGAGGTCAAAGGTACTGGGATGAAGGAGCAGTTGGTGCAGGGTACAAGAGACAGACAGAGAGAAAGACTGGTCATGTAACCCAGCCAGCAGCCATGGCCATCTCCTGAAAAAAATAAAAAGAGAAGGAAGGAGAGAGAGAGGAAGGAGAGATGTTGGAGAGAGTGGGAGAGACAGACGAAATAAGGAGTGCAAGGCTAGCTAGCGGTTGTTCTTGGCAGCCTCCTTGGCTGCCAGAATGAGGGGAGTCAGACTGGAGAGTGGCTTTGCCATTTTCAGAAACTGATGCTGAGAGACGGGAAGGGTAAGAGAGGAAGAGTGGGAAGAGGAGACAAGGAAGGAAGGCAAGAGACAGAAAGGGAACAAGGGGGGGGGGGACAAAAAAAAATATTTCAGTGAATTCACCATCATCACCTTTGAATCTGAAAATGTTGTACACAACAGAAAGAAAATCTGTCTCTGTATGAAAATTTTCCTGCAACTGCTTTTCATTTGTCTCTGTTCTTGTCTTTGTCTTACTTCTCTCCATTTATGTTTTTTGTTTCTATCCAGCTCATCACAATGAAAGAAAAGAAACCCAGTCTTGTCATTATGTTGATGCTACTTTGTCACTTTAAATAAATGCTGACTTAAATAACGAAGAGGCCTGAATCAAGGCAGTGACTGCGAGCACAAAATCAAATCAACCTTTAAATAGTTCCATCAAAGACAAACTACAAATACAAAGGATCCATTAAACTGAATTATTTCGTTAACAGACCTCCTGGAGTCAGAGGTTTACCTCTGGCCTCTGAGTCATTGTACAGTTACACAACAGTCGCTTTCGCTACTCAGTCAAAACCTCACCCACACATGCCCACACTTACACAAGTGTCTGTCTGTGAGCAGAGCCTTAGACAAACTCCATCTTCCCTCTAGTCTACCTCTCTAAATGTGGAAGTTTAATGATACTGCTACCACATTTCAGAGGGGAATATGGTTGTTTTTATAACTTAACAGATTAAGATTCAATAGACAAAATATAAGATGTTCTTATGAAATATGTATTCTTATAGATTAGACCACACAACAACATGTACAATGCTATAGTAATAATAATCCAATAATTCAATAATAAAGGAGCCATTTCACAAATAACACTTGCACTATTAATGCTTTTGCTTCAGTAAAGTGCTTCCTCCACTTTGGTCCCCTCTGATTTCTTTAGTTTAGTTTAGTGTTGACACAAAAGATGAATCTATTGAACGATTATTTGAATTGCTTATTAAATATTAACTCAGATGCAGCTTTTTCCAGTTGGTGTTTGAAATCTATACACATCATCTTTACACAATAGCTATGAGTCATTCCATCTGTGCAAAATATGACATGACTCTCCCGGCTTCACCTTGTTGCCTGTTTGACTCCCTATTACATATGTATGCACACACACACACTCACACACACACACAGAGTTGCTGTACCTGCAGTAACTCTTTAGCTGATCCTCTCTTCTCCACGTCCATCTCCAGACATCGGTTCAGGAAGTCTCTGAATATTGTTGACAGTTTCTCTGGGTTCTGCAGCTCTGGTGTCCCATTGGTTGCTATGAGATACAGTGCCTGGGCAACACACGTCAACATTGGACATTTTATTGATGTCCCATGCACACATCCAACAATGTACAGGTGCTCAAGGATTTTAAAAGCCTCTACTTTGGTGCCATCCAGTGCTGATTTCTAAGAATGACACCATGATGCACTGTGGATATTTACAGAGAAACACTGCTAGAAGAAACCGTAGTCCCAGATACAGAGTCATGAGCTCTGACAGCCTTAAAAACATTAAGGCTATAAACAGCCACTTTCTAAATCAAGTGAAGGGGAAAGTGGTGTCAGACATTGCAGCCTTTAACAAATGCTTTTGTGCTGATATTTGCTGTCAAACTGTGTGTGCGATATTTTGAAACAGTTGAAATGTGTAAGCCACTCTCCTTTCATTAGCCTACAGTAAACATGATCTCACCCTGAGGGGGTTTTCGTTCAGGTATGGTGGCTCCCCCTCCACCATCTCTATGGCCATGATGCCCAGGGACCAGATGTCCACTTTGGGACCGTAGGCTTTGCGGGTCACGACCTCTGGAGCCATCCAGTACGGGGTGCCGACCATGGTGCTGCGTTTACTCTGCTCTGGGGTGATCTGGGCACAGAACCCAAAGTCAGCTGCAAGGAGCAGAGAGGGAAGAATTAAAATGAAGTCAGCCTTTATTTAGCATCACTCAGGAAAATTCTCTGATGTCATGAAAAAGTTGTTCTTGCAGTTTTCTTTTATCACATTAACAACAAGAGCTTAAAGTTCAAGCTAAAAATAGAAACTTGAAACTGAGTGAGTGGTCAGCAAATAGGCAAACCTGGACCTGGAACAGAAATGACAAACCAAAAGTTTGTAATAAATAAGAACATAAACAAATAACATAAATAATAGATACACTGAAAGAATTACAAGAATAAGATTGTATAAGGTCATGTGTTGTGAACTCACTCAGTTTGACTGAACCGTCCATGCCCAGCAAGATGTTGTCACTTTTGATGTCTCGATGGATGACCTGGTTTGAGTGGAGGAACTCCAACGCCTGAAGACACTGGAGAGAGAGAGAGAGAGAGAGAGAGAGAGAGAGAGAGAGAGAGAGAGAGAGAGAGAGATGATCCAGCTCCTGGGAGAAAGCATGATGTTGTAGTATTTCATTTCCAACCAGAAATGCACCTCACCTCTCTGCACACAGCAGCTATCTGTGCTTCATCCATGCATGTTTCTGTGACAACGTCAGTCAATGACCCTCCAGCCAGGTACTCCATCACCACCCACAGCTCGTCACCCACCAAGTAACTATGGAAAAACAAGTATTTCGATTAAAAATATGACCTATGACCTTTCATTCATGAAATATTTTGTCAGATTTTAGGAGACAAAAAAAGAATCATATAAATAAATATTAAACTTATAGCAGTCTATTTGGTAGCAGTGCCATGAAGCAATTGTAATTGTTTATGCTATTAATGGATCATTTATTATAATTTATTTTTCCATTGTTTCATCTAGCACAAATATATTACACACAAATGTTACAAAATAGAGAAAAGCAGCACATGTGGTATTTTTTGTTTGTCAAGGTCCCCGGTGCCAAATTCTTTGCTGGCTCTCTAGCTTTAGTGTATCATGGACCAACTTCCCTTGTTTCTCTCATTCAGTCAGTCACCGACTAGTGTAGTCAATATTGTCTGCAAAGACTGACTGTGACTTTATTCTCCATATGCCTCCTGCATCTTCATGTCAGTCATTAGATGTTGTGTATCATGTTGCCCAGAGCTACACAGCAAGTAAAGACTCATGACTCGTGGAAATCATCGGAATATCTTATATCTCTTCTTCATTGCTCCACTACATATCAAGAGTCCCTCATTCTTCAAGTGCCCATGTTTAGAATAGAGGCCCAAATAAAAAAAAAAAAAAAAAAAAAAAAAAAAAAAAGGTCTTTAAATACTTTGCTTCTCTCACATGGAATCCTGCGTACAGAGTGAAACTGTTGTCATTGGAGCACCCTGTGTAGATAAAGGTTAAAGGAATGTATCTTTCATTTAGGAAAATAGGAAACAGACGCAACACTGAGGATTTAAAAAAAAAAAAATCAACAAACAAAGACCAAACGCAGCCTTTCCTCAGTTTTATAAAGCCCACATAAAATTTAGTTGCCATGGGGATGACAACGTTATCACTAGGCATGTGCCTCAATGTTTCCTAAGATAAACAGGAACACTAACTGGCTACCGTCTCATCGCGGCTCAGTCTCCATAGTTTACAGCTCAGTGGGGTTTCATCAGTAACATCTAGGGTGTCTCCACTGCTCCTGGAAACATCCTGAATATCACAGAGGCGTTTGCTAGGTTTCTAGGGAAAGTTTGGAAAACTTCACGTTTGAAGGTTTGTACGACAGGTCCAGAAAGGTTTGTCTGCTGACTTTAGATGAACATAAGGTAAATGCCTGATGTCTGTCACCTTCAAAACCTTTTACATTTCCTTTACGTTTAATTAAACCTCAGTGCTGCTAAACTGGAAATCATCAAAGAAAAGGATAATACAGCAGAAACACAGCACTGGAAGTCTGAAGAGGTTCGTCATTCAGATTCTGACATTTCCTCAAACCATTCATTCATTCTTGCAAAGGAAAGACGTGTGTGTGTGTGTGTGTGTGTGTGTGTGTGTGTGTGTGTGTGTGTGTGTGTGTGTGTGTGTGTGTGTGTGTGTGTTAGTGTCTTACCTGTCCAGATAGTTGACTATGTTTGGGTTTTTGTTTTCCCTCATCACCAGAATCTCATTAATGATCAGTTCTTTCTTCGGCTGCTGCTGCAGGTTCATCTGTTTGATGGCAACCTGAGATAAGAGAGAAATATTTTGACTTTTCACTGCAGGTTATATGGATTTACTACAAGAAACAGATAATGAGCCAGAATAAAAGATGACAAGACAAAACGAAGTGAAGACAGACAACAGCCAGCGAAGGCAGTGAGGATGATCAGTGTGACATTTGAAAGAAAATGTGGATAAGGCAGTTAGCTTTATCCACACACACACACACAACAGCTAGCCTGCTCTGGGATTGCACTAAATTTCATCAGTTATCAGAAGCCTATTAACTATGAAACACAGACAATGTACAAAATCATTGACCAGAGGCTTAAGACTGGGTCAATTAAAAGAGAGTCAACTGAAACCTCTGACACAACAGACAAGTGTTAGGTTTTACTGTAATGTAGTCACCATGGCTGAGACTTGTAGTGTGTGCTTTTCTAATTTTACGTTTCCTGTTCTGTCTCTGACCTATCGAATAAAGACAGTCAATCCCCTGAACAGATAATAACATTGGGTGTACACTGACTAGAGGAATGTAGGAAGAAGGAACTAAAACACTGAGGAGGATAAAGGAAACCTACCTCCTGTCCTGTAGCGATGTCGATAGCTGTGTACACCGTCCCAGACGCCCTGACAAGAGAAAACATAAGCTCTAGGTCCAGATTGAGCTGTATTTGTTTGTTGAAGGAAACTGGCTTTAACTTGTTAAATGTCTGAGGCAGAACCATAAATATTTTCAGGTTTCACACCGTTAAGTGGTAGTGAAACACTTTGACCGCGCTTCAATACATTTGAAGTTGAGCTGAAATTAAGTCTCTGAATTGATTAGTTCATCAACAGAAACCATTTTGATACTTGATTCATTTCTTAATAGTAACTCCCATATTCATGTTTTGCTTGCGGGATGCAAGCAAAACATGAATATTTTTTTTTTTTTTAAACATTTTCATGTTGAGCAAATGGAGTGAGTTAATATTTCAGAGGAGTTACTTAAAAAGTTCCTCCACAAAGTGAAACCTTACAACACTAGAATAGAACAGCTGTCAACTGTCAGTGTTTCCTTTCTTGAATTACTTGCACATTTTTCATGCACATTCCCCATTCATATTGCACATTGTTCATATTTGAATTATTTTTTTTATATATGTTAATGTAATATGTTCTTGCAATTAAGTGTAAAAATTTTAATGAAAAAAAGTATTGATATTTAAGTTATTTGACCTAACCCTAACCCTAACCCTAACCCTGGACTGTTTTTGCTTTATTATTATACTTCTTTTTACTACATCTCACTACATTCATTGCTATAAACCAAAACACCAAATTAAAATTCTTGTATGTGAAAATCTGAAATTTGTCCATAGCTAAATTTAGTTCATCTCTTTTCTGGCTATAAAATGTGATGTTTTTGTTCATGGTCCTTGGCAAATAAATGTAATAAATTGAACATTTACACTGACCGAGTCAACCAATCGCAGGAGACTTGACACATTAGATCTATGACTTACCCCTGTCCAATCTTCTCAAAGCGTGTATATTTCTTCTTGGGGTCTCCAACACTTACAATTGTCCCTGAGAAAGATACAGAGAAATGCACAAACTCACTTATTAATGAAAACAAACAACGAGCTGAGGTGCAGTAGAACAAGAAAAAGAAATGCTGGCCCTTCAACCCACAGCTGAAAGTAATTCATTCATTTTACTGCCACTGAATCTGAATGGATAGAGGAGTCAGGTGTCTTTCTATCCATCCTTATTCTACTCTATGTTCATCACCCTCAGGTCGATGCAGCATGCTCACTGGGAGATAGAGCAGAGAGGAACAGACAGAAGAGAGGACAGAGAGAAGGGTTGAGGGTAAGACAAAAACTTAAAGTTTTTGATTTAAAACAATCAATTCAGAAAGAAAGAAAGAGTCCAGAGTAGGATGCTAGTAGTAGTAGAAGACACAACCCGAGTCACCCTGGAACTGCAAGAGATTGAACAATGGAGAGAGAAGAGGACAACCAATCAAACGTGAGGATTGGACAGAGGGGGCTGAGACAACGACTATCGAGTCTGTCCATCATAGAGATGGACAGACAGGCAGAATCCTGGGCTTACCATCAGATAGAGACCTGAGCACATCTGGACAGGCGTGGTTTAAAAAATATACAGGCTTTATTCATGGGTCACAAACAAAGAACAAGACATTTTAAAGTGTGGAAGAAGGTTTTTTTGTTTGTTTGTTTTTTTTTAAATCTGCTTCAGGAGTTGGCACATGTTTTTAAACCAATACCACATATCATCATGAGGAAGGGGAAATTTTTTTTTTTTTTATTATTATTATTTAGGGGAATATCAATTAAACTTTTAACCCCATGTTACAAGTTCATTTTTATGTGTTTATATTTCTGCTTCATAAATTTCTGTTGATCATTTTCTGACATTTTAACCTTTGGAGCAAAAATCACTTTTCTGAACAGCTCGCAGGAGCTTTTATTTTGACAGTTATTCCTCAACATTTTTTTTTTTTTTTTGATACAGAGAGTGCTTTTAAAAACGCTAGGACTTTTTAGTTATATCATCATCATTTTTTAGAATCACATATTGTGTAGTTTAGCGCATTATCTTAAATATTGTTAAGAGGAAAAGTATGAAAACTACTCTATTATTATACATGTATAACACATTATTTTAAAAACATATAACATTGTAACCAGGAATAATATGTACAGAGTGTATCTCTGTATGTGTATTAATACACATTTATAAACACACATTTATCTAACTTTACTGATGTATCTCAGTGTACTTCTGTACCTTCAGTCTGCATTATTCTCTTTCAAAGACAAAGCCTCTGTCTTTGACTTCTGTTTGACTGTAAATATTCATGCCTGGCACATGTTAACTGCCACAGTGTTAAAACACACAGCGAGCAAGGGCTATGGCAGTCCAAATACCTTTACATCAGCGGTTCGTTTCTGAGAACAAAACCCTCTTCGTGTTCGCATCTGTTAGCTGTGGCAGTCAACATAAAAAAATATTTGCCGAAATCAACACCAACCTGACTCGAGCCTAAAATAAAGTCAACCCCTGCTATCGGAGGGAAACTGTGTGTACAGTCACAGACAATGTGATGAAACATCCTGTCAAAAAAAAGAGTGAAAATGAGACTAAATTTAGCACATTCAGACTCATGTCCCCACTGAACTGTAACAGATTGGTACAGTACAGTTTGTATTTTACAGAATATGGACATGGAATAATGATTATTTCTAAACAGAATCATAGGTCAGAGGATGAACAATATTCAATGCTGATATTATATAGTAGGAATATGTAAATATTGAGCCTGTTTAATTAGGATTTATGCCTCAGTTGAAGAAAGGGAACTTCACCTTATTGAAGGTTATGTTAAGTCTTAGAAAATGAAAATGAAAGACATTGCCTTTTTCATGAAAAACACATTGTGAGATTAAAACCATTTTGATCCTGTTTTTTACCCTCCTATGTCCTAATAAAAGCTTTCAAATGTATCAACAGCACACCTTGGGCTATAAATGAGTTCAGTCTCACAGAGAGGGTTTAACCTTTGGCTTGTTACCCCCAGTGACAAGCTGGGGGTAACAAACTAACACCTGATGTCAGACTGTCACGTGTCTGCGGTACAGATGGTTTTTGAAAGCAGACATTGTTCTATAGTTGAGTGGGGAACATGCACCTGTTTTTGGGTCCATCTAATGCATCATATATCTATGGCCAGAGGTATGTACACACCCAAAATTTTACAGACACATGTTGGATATTCTGGTTTCAGGTCTCCCACCAAAGTTTGGAACCTGGCTGCAGCGATTTGCTCCCATTCAGCCACAACACCTTTAGTGTTGTCCGACATTCAACAAAGGTGTTGAATGGGGCAAGCTCCGTGGACTCTAATTGGATTGTTGTATCATCATTGTATGCTGTAGCACTATTACAAGTTCAAACCTTGTAAAACAACCTCAGGCAAAAAGTACACAGGTATATGTGAAGTGGTATTCACATACTTTTGACCAGCGTGGTTACTCCTTTGTTTAGTGCATGTTGTTTGGTGTATTTAAACTGTGAACTATGTGAACTATTGGTAATGTGATTTTGATGTTGAAATTACTTCAGGAATCACATCTGTAACATTAAAATGTATTATACAAGATGATATTAAAGTGTTTTAAAGACTGACTATGGTTTACGTTCCCCGTGTGTGTGCATGTGAGAGTACGAACGATCCTTACGTAGTTTCTCCAGGATCTCCTCATCTGACATCTTCTTCTTCCTGGTTTTGTCCTGAGGGCGAGGCAAGGAGGGCCCAGGGGCAGGGCTTGCACTTTGAGGGCCGCTGAGAGCTGCTTCTGTGGGGGGGGTGGGGGTGACGGCGGCTGCTGCAGTGACTGGTGGGGAGATGGGGGATGTTGCAGCATCTTTGGTTGGAGGAGGGAGCGGCTCGATCACTGAGCGAGTGTATATCTCAAAGAGGAACACAAGTTGTGAAATTTTAAGTCAGATTCCAGACTGCCACAAATAATTTTTCAAATAATAGTGCAAAATTAAAAAATAAATAAATAAATAAATAACTTGTAGAGTATATATTATATATAACATTACCAACCATTAGGTAGTGGTAGCTGTTTACTTCTGATATGTTATTAAGTTTTATTACTTTGTCTCAAAAGCATAAGACAACATAACATATCATAATCATAATCAGTACTAACAAAAGCAACTGGCTCACAGTGTTCAAGTGTTCCTGTTAAAAAACTTTGCTTTATTGAAAAAGTGTTAATGTCAAGTGTGTTTTCATCTACATGGTGACCTGGCTACACTGTCCAGACACAGTGACAGAGCTCACAGATGCTGGAACAGGGAGGCAGTTTTGTCTTTTCAGACAAGAACCACTGACCTAAAAATATGTGGATCGTTTTCAGGGGTATGTTGCACAGGCCCCTGAAACCCACAACCTTTCTTTTCAGTATTAGCTCACTAGCTACTATTTGTCAGCTGAAGCAGTTAACTTTTGAGCCAGATACAAATGTTTATAAGATAAAAAGAAGTTACACACAACTAACTCAGTCCTATTTAGTAGTTTTGTGGGTGATCTATGAATTCATTACAGTGGGAAGGGGGAGGTAGAGAAGTCAACTAGCATATCTGAATAATAGGAAAATAGGAAAGCACAGCAATAAAATCCTATAGAGGGTGTCTGTTTACTGAAACACTAGAGGGCTTTTAATTTGAAAACAACTACAGGAAGTAGACTGTATATAAAACCATAGACTGTATATAAAAATGGACATAGTCTCGGGCTCTGAGGCCTGCCTGACAATCAGGATAGAGTACAGAGCAGGTCAGCTCCACCCCTCACTCCACCTCAGCTCCACCTTCTCCTCCAAATATGGTGTGGAGGAGAAGGTGGCCTAATTACACACTTCAAAGCTGCAAAACAGCAGTTCACAAAGCAATGGATGACATCGGTGGTATAAAACATATTAACACATAACGTAATAACTAACACAGCAAATGGGAGGGGCTGAAAACGAGGCTTCATACTAAACTACAGCTGCGACCAATTCTTCATATGAAATAGAGGGAGTTAGAAATAAAAACCTGCCTCTAATAAAAGTATCTTATGTTCTGCAGTTCCTGAGTAAGTGAAGGTTAAACTCTTGTGGACTCTTCTTTTTGATTTATCATTTTAACATAAAATAAAGCTGAAGTTGCAGAACAGTCTGTGTCTTTAATTTTTATGTTCAGTGTTTTTGGCAGATGTCATAGTGATACAATCAGGATTTGACCATAGGCAGTTCAGACATGAAAATATATACATAGCAGACTGGATCTGATGATAGAAATTTGTCATGGTCTTGTGAGTCCAAGTGGACTGAACTGTGTGAACAGTCAGCAAGTCAAGATGAAAAGACTTAACAGAGGCTGAAGTGTGGGTTTCTGTTATACGCTACCACTCTGACCAAGACTAAACATTGGTTAACTGAGGATGGCGTGACACTGACACTGCTGTGTCCCCAACTGGCATAAGCACGTATGTGTGTGTGTGTGTGTGTGTTTTATCATGGGAGTTCCAGTCAGGTGCACACGACTCCATGGAAACAGCAGTGGCACCATGGAAGCAGCCACCCAACCACCATCCTGTCTGGCCGAGGAACAACAATGTCTGTGTGTGTGTGTGTGTGTGTGTGTGTGTGTGTGTGTGTGTGTGTGTGTGTGTGTGTGAGTGAGTGTGTGTGTGTGTGTGAGAGACAGAGACAGAGAGAGAGCGAGAGAGAGAGAAAGAAGGGCATAAAAAAGGAACTGTGAAGTCTACAAATGTGAGCAACAGTATGTGTGTACATTTTATCAGGAATGTGCGCGTGTGTGTGTGTGTGTGTGTGTGTGTGTGTGTGTGTGTGTGTGTGTGTGTGTGTGTGTGTGTGTGTTCTAATGACCACTAGAGGCTGACTCCAACAGTGAGTCAGGCCCCACAAAGTCCTATGTCAAAATGACCAACTTTACAGCAGAAATAAACATGTTTACAGCCTGCTGCAAAACACAGTTTTGGTCTCTATAGCCAATTTACATTTTACTAAAGTTTGGCATAATTAAGGCTGGGGCTGCTTTAAGTGGCAGGTGGGTAAATGTATACGTACGACAGACAGGCCTACACCGAATCTCGGCTCCACACTCCCCTCTCCCCTTTGACCACTTTTGGATTGGGAGTTCAGTGGAGTGAGACACTGCCAATATGGCAACGCAAAGCAGCTCACTCTGAGTTTAAAAAATGCTCTTCAGTAGCCTGTGGATGGCTACGTCCATCTTTATTTACAGTTTAGGTGTGAGGAGATGAGCAGATTATTGTGATAGTAATGAGATAGTTTTCCAAGCAAAGGAGAAGGACATCTGAAGATAATACATTTTATTCTCGAAAACTGTGATGGATGTTTTTTCACTATAGTAGATCTAAAATGATTTAAAATTAGCCGGCACTATGATAGAAATACTGAAACATGAAGTTGGAGACTTGATGATATATTGAAACTGTTTTAGAGAGGAGCTCACTCAGTTTTATGGTCATACAGTGGCTTGCAAAATTCTTCATACCCCTTGAACTTTTCCACATTTTGTCATGTTACGACCACAGACATAAATATATTTTATAGGAAAAACCAACACAAAGTGGCACACAACTGTGAAGTACAAAGAAAATTATACATGATTTAAACATTTTTTTACAAATAAAAAACTGCGGTGTGCAAAAGTTTTCCTTGTCCTTTTCTCTGAGTCAACCAGTTGCCTTCAGAAGTTGCCTGATTGCTAAATGATCGAATGTTGACCTAATGACTAAATAGAGTCAACCTGTGTCTAATCTAATCTCAGTACAAATAGAAAAACACAGCTGTTCTGTGAAAGCCCCAGATGTTTGTTAAGAGAATATCGGGGAGCAAACAGCATCATGAAGTCCAAGGAACACACCAGAAAGGTCAGGGATAAAGTTGTGGAGAGGTTTAAAGCAGGGTTGCTATAAAAAGATTTCCCAAGCTTCAAGATCTCATGGAGCGTTGTGACACGGCCCTCCACCTAAACTTACTGGCCCAACAAGGAGAGCACTGATCAGAGATGGAGCCAAGAGGCCCATGGTGACTCTGGACCAACTGCAGAGATCCACAGCTCAGGTGGGGGAATCTGTCCACAGGACAACTATTGGTCGACTGCACAAATCTGGCCTTTTTGGAAGAGTGGCAAGAAGAAGCCATTGTTAAAAGAAAACCATAAGAAGTCCCGTTTGTAGTTTCCCAGAAGCCACGTGGGGGACACAGCTAACATGTGGATGAAGGTGCTCTGGTCAGATGAGACAAAACACTGTGGCGGAAAACTAACACTGCACATCTCTCTGAACACACCATCCCCACTGTCCAACATGGTGGTGGCAGCATCGTGCTCTGGGGGGGGGGGGTTCTCTTCAGCAGGGACATGGAGGATGGTCAGAGTTGATGGGAAGATGGATGGAGCCAAATATAGAGCAATCTTGGAAGAAAACCTGTTGGAGTCTGAAAAAGACTTGAGACTGGGGCGGAGGTTCACCTTCCAGCAGGAAGGGAGGGCTACAATGGAACAGTCTAAAACAAAACATATCCATGTGTTAGAGTGGCCCAGTCAAAGTCCAGACCTAAATCCAATCGAGAATCTGTGGCAAGATCTGAAAACTGCTGTTCACAAACACTCTCCATCTAATCTGACTGAGCTTGAGCTGTTTTGCAAAGAATGGGCAAAAAATTCAGTCTGTAGATGTGCAAAGCTGGTAGAGACATACCCCAAAAAACTTGCAGCTGTAATCCCAGCAAAAGGTGGTTCCACAAAGTATTGACTCAGGGGGGATGAATACTTTTGCACACCGCACTTTTCAGTTTTTTATTTGTAAAAATATTTTTAAATCATTATACAATTGTATAATTTTCTTTGTACTTCACAATTGTGTGCCACTTTGCGTTGGTCTTTCACATAAAATTCCAATAAAATATATTTTTGTTTGTGGTCGTAACACGACAAAAGTTCAAGGGGTATGAATTCTTTTGCAAGCCACTGTAGTTGGAGGATTCAGTTTGTGCTGCTGTGGAAACTGTCTTGCATTATACCACAAGGTATTTGATCATCACCATATCACCAACAAAAACAGAACATTTTAACCTGTTTGGAGGGAGGATGTACTCAGTCTATACCCTCTACACAGCCTGTTCTGTACAGACACACCTAAAGGGATCCGAATTCTGAAAGTGTGCTCCTGAAATGACTGAGCGGAGAACAGAGAGCTTTAAAACTGTTTCCAGCTTTCCCTGTGACTGTATCACTCTCACACACATGCACACACACACACGCACACACACACACACACACACACACACACATCTTTTTTTTTTTTTAAGCTCAAATGAAAACATTAAAGTCCTGTTTGCCCTTATTGTTTGACTAAATAATATAAAGCCTTAAACAGGACAGTGTGTTTACCTTCATGGACAAATGTCACAGCCTCATACTGCAGCAGCAGTTGCGTGTTTGCGTTTGTGTGCGTTTTTGTGTGTATGTGCCCTTACTGATTTGGTGTGTTCTGGTCGGGGAGCAATCACTGGCGGTGGCTCAGCCTCGTCTTCGTCCTCATCCTCGGAAACAGTTGCTATGGCGGGCGTCTCAGACACGGCCTTGGCGATCTGTGTAACAGGGGGAGAGAGGGCGGAGCCTCAGTGACATCATCGTCACATGAGCTAATAAAGACACAAGACCCATCATGCTACTACCGTTACAGTCATTTCCTCTACTGCCTCATCATCTCATAATGCAGAGACATTCTCCTGCTCATCAGTACCTCTGCTCTCATTTCACCTCCTTTCTGTGTTTCCCTCCTCTCATCATCACTGTTGATATCTAAAAGCTCTGGTCATGTCGGGCTTCTGATGCCACTGGCCATACATCCTTGCCTCCGTCCCTCTCTTCTTCTCTCCTCTAGCTCTCGCTGTGATAATCTGATGGTTGGCCTGTGGCCAAGCTGCAGAGACAGTGATTTGGTGAGAGGAGGAAAAGATGCTGATTCACAATGCAGAGAGAGAGAGTGAGAGAGAGCGAGAGAGAGAGAGAGAGAGAGAGAGAGCGAGCACGAGAGAGAGGAAGAGAGAGCGAGAGAGAGCGTGAGAGAGGGCGAGAGAGAGGGGAAGAGAGCGCGAGAGAGAGAGCGCGAGAGCGAGCGTGAGAGATAGAGAGAGAGAGAGAGCGCGAGAGCGAGAGAGAGGAAGAGAGAGCGAGAGAGAGAGAGAGTGTGAGAGAGAGCGAGAGAGAGAGGAAGAGAGAGCGTGCAAGAGAGAGAGAGCGCGAGAGCGAGAGACGAAGATGAGTGCATCTCAAGGAGTGCTTCATCACCATTATCACTTTCTCCTCCCACCTGATCTTTATTTTGAACTTTTACATTTAAAGGCACCTTTCAGATGCAACACTTTGTGTGTGTGCTGTCCAGTAGTGAAATTGGTTCTGTAATGGAAATGCTATGGCAGTATGTTCTAGCTTAAAAGTACACAGGTATTCTACCTGCACTTGATCAGTAAATACAAGAACACAGGAAAAAATATTCTTTCTTGAATGTTAACATCTAAATCATCCTTTTCAAGTGTTTCAAGTCTCCTCTCACTGCATTGTTTCTCTTTCTCTCCCTTGCTCTCTCACCTTGCTCACCAACACCCTGAATTCTAAATTATGCCCCAAATACTCCCGTGATTATTTAAAAGACTATTTTTCCACCATTAAAATAGCAAAAGTTATATGGACACACCCTAAATGCACTTGTGCCACATGCTTCAGACCATGTGCTGTGTTGACATACGTTATCTTACCATTGTGGCAGAAGAGCTGAAGGCATCTGCATTTTTATCTGCAAAGTAAAATGCATGAAAAATGATAAATGAAATGAAACACAAGGAAGAGCACGATACAGTATTGTCCAAAGGTTGTAGGCATACACTCAATATCACACACCACCATTAAGGAGGCATCCCTGACCCCCAGAGTCATAGAGAAGAAATGCTAACCCTAACCCCAACAAGGAGTCCTGTGAGCCCTGATCTCAACATCATGGAGTCAGTCTGAGATTAAATGAAGAGATAAGAGACACTGGGACAGACTAAATCAACTATGTTAATTTTCCAAGATGTTCTCACCCGCAAAGTGGTTACAAAGGTAAAGGTCACACCAAAATTTGATTGATGTTATTTTCTGCATTTGTAGGAAGTTAATTCATAGACTCATTTGTTTTTTTTTTTAAAGCATCCTCACTTAACTTTTGTGTCTAAAACTTGTGCGTGTCTGTTGTGTGTGTACCTGTGAAGCTCATGTATTTCTGGCTGTTGGCTGTTTCTTTAGAGTCATAGAACTTTAAAACATCAAGGACGGCCTGAGGATTCTTCTTCTGCTCCAGTTTGGTGATGTTCGAGGTCTGCAGGAGCCGAGCCCACTGCTCCGGCATGCCCTACACACGCACACGCGCACACACACACACACAGACACACACAGTTTAATTCCCAATATACAGAGCCTGGTTAGGCAGATCAAGTCAGTCAGTGAAAGAAGGCGTCTTTGTCTAATGTGGTTATTTAATTTGCCAAGTGTGTGTCAAATCAAATGCAAACACAATAAATAAAAATAAATACATTTATATAACAATATATAAATACAGTACTGTGCAGAAGTGTTAAGCCACCACTAGCTTTGTTGTTTTAGCAAAGTTTTAATGACCATCCATATTTATTTTTCAGTCTCTTTAGTCTCAGAAAATACAGGAAATATGTGCACAGAATTTAAAAAAAAAAAAAAAACTATTTTCAGAACAAAATGGCTATATTATTCAGCTCTGGACTCTGGAGGTCAGTCCATGACTGTCAGTGTTTTATCAGCTGTTTCTCTCTCCAAATATGATTTCACTGTATTAGCAGTGAGTTTGGAATCGTTATCATGCTGAAAAATAAAACCACTCCCAATCAGGCTCTTTCCAGAAGCATGATGAATTAAAACCTGTCTGTGCTTTTCAACATCATGACCCCATCAATTCAGACAATATCACCAACACTACTGGCAGAAATGCAGCCACAAACCAGGACAGAGCCTCCACTATGTTTCGCTGAAGGCCACAAGCATCATTCTTTATCTCTCTCCAACTCTTATTCTCACAAATTTCAAAAATTTCAAACTTGTAGTGGTCACGCCATAATACTCTTTTCTACTGATCTCCATTCCAATTTTTGTGAGCTTTAACATATCTTAGCCTTTTCACTCTGTTCCCCTCCTGAAAAAGTGGTTTCTTGGCTGCTGCCCTTCCACAGAGCTCATTCCTGATCAGCTTCTTCTGACTGTAGAAGAGTCAACTTGGCATCCAGAAGCTGCCAGATGCTGAGCCAGGTTCTTCCTTGACTTCTTCAGGTCTCTCAAAGAAGAAAATTTGAGAAAGTTCTCATTTTCTCAAGTTTTCTTGGCCTCCAGTCCTGTATTTGTCCTTGACCTCTCCTGATTCTTCAGATTTATTTATAACAGTTTGAATACCACATCTTGAGTATCCAGTTTTGCTGATTTCCCTTTGAGTGGCCTTGATGATGCTAAGTTATGGTTTTATGTTTGTTAAAATCTATGATCGTTGGCATTTTGAATTGTGATTGAAAGTTGGTCTTATACATATTAGCAGCTTCCAATGAGTTAACCTTGTACAATATGTGTCTGTAATGCTCAAGCATGTCCTGCACAAACCTGGTGTAATGGACCTTTTTCACAGCATCGTGTTGACATGAAATAGTCACAAATACAGATGTTAACAATGACATTAATTATGGCTCCATTCCATTTAGGTTTCAGAGCCAGGTTCCTGCTATTGCTCAAGTGTAAGAGGAGGTCACACTAAGTAATTGTCACTTTAGCCCATAGAACCTCTTTTTTCTCCTTTGTATCTGTTTTTTCTGTTCTGCTACCCATTTCCTGTATTTTCTGGTTGAATTCTAATAAAAAGACTGAGAAATAATTACATATGGTCATTATAGCATTGATAAAACAACAAACCTAATGGTGGCCTAAGGCTTTTGAGCAGTAGCTTACTGTATATTAAATAAGTGAATAAATAAATAAGTCATTTCATAAGCAATTAAAATATGTAGCAAACGCACCAAACGCAGTACAAGTACAAGTTGCTTTCAGTAAGCGTTACCACACACTGTGTAATGAATACACAACACCACACATACTTACAGTAAACTCCCCGGTAACAGCATCAAAGCCGACATGGATGGTGTGTTCAAAATCAGACGGCAGAGAAATCTCTGGACGCTCCTTTTTCTTATAGGCTGAAATAAAAAAACGAACCAACAGAGATTTCCTATTGTTACATTATGTCACAGTAATAAACTTGGTGCTTACAATGCAGATTATACTGTATGCTATTATATTCAGAGTTTGTCTGGGCCACATGTGGCCTCACTCTTTGAGTGTGGGAAGTATTGGGAACACAAATATGTCCTTGCCCACATTGAAGTCTGACGGCCACAGTCTAATTATTCCCGCCACAGTTTTATTATGAACCGAAATATTTCACCAATTAAAATGGTTGAGACCATATTGTACTGTAAAGCTGCGAACAGCTCAGCCCCTCCTGTTCCTGCAGAGATGCACTGTTGTTTCTGTGAAAAAACCCATTGCATACGTCCATACTCACGCTTCTACTTTGACTACATGAGTGCTTTGACCTTAACATGTATGGCAACATGCAGTGCACTTTAAGGACCTGAATGGTAAACGGGTAAAAAGGTTGAGTGTGAAACGCTGGATACTTCTCACCCTCAAGGAGGTTGGCTACGTGGCAGAAAGAGAATGACCAGCGAGTGAAAATGGCAGCTGTGGAAGGAAGACGTGTTGTTGGTGCCAATAGTGGCCTTAGTTCAAAGTACAAAATCTCTCTTCCAGTACCTCTAAAGCCAATTCAGTCAGCATGCTGTGTCTTTTTAGTTTAATCCATAGAAAAACCAGCAAAAACAGCAATTCACCGTTTGACGCACTGTCCCTTGAAAGAAACCAGTTGGGAGGCAACACGGAGACTCCAGGAAAATTGGTCCCAGAAAGAAGAAACGGTCTGGCACATCATCTTGTATTGCACAGCAACATGATGGTATGTGTATCATACAACATTTATGTCAGTAATGTGTTAATGAGGTTTAGAGACAAAGCCCTGTCTCCAGTCTTTAAGTAAAGCTTAGATAACCAGCTGCAGCTACATACTTTGGACTGCTGTAAGGACAAAATAAGTGTATTTTCAAAATGTCAAACTACTACTTTACAAAGTATAAAATACACTGACAAATAAAATACTATATAGCAAGAACTTTGTAGCCGTAGTTTTTTGTTTTAGGTTTGAAATGTTGATTGCACTTATTGACTCTACAGGTAAAAAAGAATGCTAATGCTAAAAGCTAATTCTGCTAATTTCTGTGTGACAGAAACATTTTTTGACCTGCTGAAGTGGTTTAGTGGTTTTTCTATCTCACTTCCTGATTGTTGTTGATTATCCTGCACCCACACCAGTTATATATTTCTTCTAAGAAAAATCCATGAATGTTTGGGACTGAACAGAAATGTTCTGTTATGCGACATTTCTAATCCTGCTGGAAAAGGAGTCATATCACAGAGTAAAGTTAAAAACTTTTCTCTTTCACTTTGCTGTAAACAGATAAATCACTGGCTGATCTACCGTATTTATGATTTAGCAGCTGCTCAGAAAGTACTGCAGTATTATACTGCACTTGCTGTAACCATTATGGTTACTGGAAGGTTGAGTCTATCATCTGAAAAGTAGTGATTTATTGTTCCTCTAAGTTTTATCCAAATCATATCAACAGCTGAGAAGGAGGGGGCCTTTAGTTGGAGAGTCTATCCCCAGCTACCCCAAACCCAGGTTGCACCAGTAAGAGCCAAAAGACAACAGCAGCTGAGAAATCATCCAAGATCTCGTTTTTATTATCAAAACAAGATCAATAGTCAGTAAACACATTTTAAACCCCTTTGGTGCATCTAATTCTTTTTCACAGCCTCTAGTCAGGTTACACCCAGCTGGCCTTATTGTATCAAAGATGCTATCAGACTATTACTACTGCTATCATTCACTGCACCTTTTCTCAAGTTCTCTGATATATGCTTAGCAAACTAACTCCCAAGTACGAGGAAAGAGAGGATGACATGCAGCAAAGGGCCACAATTCAGTCTCAAACCCAGGTCGCTGTGGTACGAACTGAGCCTTAATGGCTCTACAGGGTGAGTTACTGGGACACCCTGTATGACATACCCTGTATGTTAACTTAACCATTGCTTCCATACAGATGATGCTTCTGCTAATTAACAATTGGGATCAAACTTCTCCTCAAAGTTGTAAAAGAGACGCTACACGAGCTTCCATACTCACTCTTATCACCTCCTCCGGTCAGGATGAATCGGATTGAGCGATCTTTCTTCTTCTTGTCTTCAGGGTTTGGCGGGAGGGGCTTAGACCCATGGTTGAGGGGAGCAGTGTCCTTGTTGGAGGAGCCAATCATCGTGCTAGTGTTCCTCATGGGTGGAGCTGGGGGCTTGTCCTCGACATCCCCATTATCAGACATCTTCTGCGAAGCTGCAACTGGCCGCTCCTTCACAGAAACACAGGGAAGACAGGTTGAGTGGCAGGAAAACCAACCAGAGTTTTGATCAAGGCTTCAACTTTTTCAACAGAGAAATACTACTCAGAAGAGGAAGTAGGGCCGTTTGTATTGTATTGTCTGTTGTACAAAAGCCCGGTTAAGGTACTTTTAATGTGCAAAGGTGAGAACTGCCAGTTCTGCCTTGTATTCATGAGTTTCCACAGTCTGTTTAAAAAAAAAAAAAAAAAAAAAAAATCAAAATTTAAAACTAAAACTCAAATATCGTGGCCAAATGAACTCAGAACAACCATTTTATTGCAATATCTATAGAAAAAAAGTGTCATTCATT
Source organism: Rachycentron canadum (assembly GCA_038496675.1). Classification (NCBI taxonomy): domain Eukaryota; kingdom Metazoa; phylum Chordata; class Actinopteri; order Carangiformes; family Rachycentridae; genus Rachycentron; species Rachycentron canadum. The sequence continues at coordinate 5,864,355 of CM076657.1, read as the reverse complement.
TTTTAAACTTTAAACATTGTGTGTTTTGTCTTTTTAGCTAATTAATTGGATTAGAATACAACTGTACGGAAGTGGAGAGAGTCTGTAACCATTAATGTACGAAAGCCAACAAAAAGTTGCTAATGAAAAGGCAATGCAATGAATGGATTGACATGTGCCATCACCATATCATCATGTCTATTATTAAGAAATATTTCATTTTTTAAATGTGACAGTTATCAAGTTTATCAGGACAACCCTTATTCATTATAGGGAATAATCTGACCCAGCCACAAGCTGGGCTTTGTTTGAGCTAAATGTCTTTGCGTGCCAGGATTCTGATACTTGAAAACAACGCTTGGTAACAGCTAGCAATAACTGGGTCAGTGTTTGATGTGGACTAACAATGAAACGTGTTACCCTCTTCACATTTGGGTTGATAGGAGCTTTTTCAGGACTTTTTTTCCCCCTGTGTTTACTTCACCCCATCCACTAATTTAGACCAATACAAACAGGCTATAATTTTGAAATGCCTTGAGATATTCTGACTTCATTTTGACTCCAGGATAAATAAAAGTATATCTACATCCTGACCTTTTGGTTCCTATTTGGGTCAAGCTCCATGGACATGGGATCCTACAGTTCCCAAAATACAACTCAAAAGCATCTTTCTTTATAAAAACATCATCCAACTGCTTTAAGATCAGAATTCTCACTGTCATTTTGTTTTCTCACAAAACCTTAGAAATGCACAAAGAGTTTGCAGCGTCAGTGTTAATAACAACCTCCCACCAAGCTGAGATTTGGTCCGCAGCTGCTGTGTTTGTGACGGCTGCTCTGGGGTGTGTAACATCATGCACACAATGCCTTTTCACCTCCGCAGGCAAAATGAAAAAAATTAACTGATAACGGACTAAAAATAACCAAAATAGAAATGCAGTTCAGAGTTAGAGTCTTGAGGAGGTTTTTGATTCCAACTTCCCTCTTTTATAATGTATTTTTTGCATTTTATTGCCAAGTGATGTTTGTGATTAAAGTGATTGTGGTGTAAAAGCCTTTTTGCTCCCTTCTTACCTTAATGGTGATATCGGTAAGTGTTCTGCTGTGAATGTGGCTTCTTGCTGAAAGCGGGTAGTGGCTATTATAATTGTCGCTTAACAAGGGCTTCAGCCATCAAGACAAGAGGTTAGATTACACCCTCTGATCAGTGCTACGTCATCCTCTCGTGCTTAACTGAGGCTGGACTGGACATTACAGTGACTTACTTTCAAGAAGTATCTCACGACAGGACTGTGCAGAGAAGACAAGCAGAGTGAGTATGAGGTAAGAGAGAGTAAGATAAGAGTGTGTGTCTCTGTTGGCCTTTTGACCCTGCCTCCTATTGATGGTAACGTGACAGTGTAATATCACCAAGTGAGTCACATGAGGAAGTTGGAAATATGGTACACACACACACACACACACACACACACACAACCTCAAACACGCAAACACAGAGATTCTAAAAAGATAAGAGGAAAGGTAAAACCAATCCCTGGACGCACACAGACACACAAACGTTTGCTGTGTATGCTGGAAACACACAGACACACACACACACACGTGCACACTACATCACCCAAATGTAAATAGTTGGTGTGTGTTTACAGCCGTCATACTTACAATCCCTGCTTAGAGAGAAGTGTGAGTCCCTTTGTTGTCTGACTCACAGGTCTCGCTCACACACAAACACACACACACACACAGGAATGAGGAATGAGACAGCAGAGGTCTCAGATTTCAGACAATCTGGTCAGTTTCAGCAGAGTCCTGTTATCAAACACACCCACGCACTACATGGCTGCATGACACAAACACACACACTCACACATTAGGGTGAGTAAAGTGAGTGTCACAACAGTCTGGGGGGTTTTCAAGTTCACACAGAAACTCTCCTAAATGTACATGACTAGAGCTACACCAATATGTTGTGTGATGATATAATGATATATTAGCCAATATCAGCCTTTTGCCCATATACAGAAATCAAGTCATCTGATCTGTAACAAGAAATAAGACAAGCCAAAGATATCATTTTCAACCACTGCATCCATATCAGTTACATATACAATATATTTCTACTTTGTTAAACACCTACCATCAACACATGAAGGTGTAGTGTGTTTCATTTGTTTGGTTTATATCTGATACAATGAACATGACGTGTATATAGTGACATGTATAGGCTCCTCTGTGTTTGCTCCTGCCTCAACAAGTAATAGTGAACTCATTCATTTCAAGTTCTCCTAAAATGGGTGATTTACCAACTGTAGTTTAATGCAGGATCAAAAATTAATCAAAACTATTTCAACATTTGACGGAGCAAAAAAGACAGAAGATACAAAATATTTTTTTAACATTTATTTCAAAATTCAACTTCAGAAAGTGTCGGCCTGGATCCAAGAAGAAACACAGCAAAGTGAGACGCACAACCAGTGGATCAACAAAGTCTTTGTTTACTGTGTGAGGAGACAAGACAGACGGATCAGACGTCATGGGCGACGTATCCATCATCCATTTCTCCAAACAGCAACTTTCTCAGTTTCTTTTTTTTTTTTTTTTTTTTAACTCTACTTTTTTACTTCAGCCATTTCTACTTCTAAACCCTGCTCAGTCTCTTACCCATCTTTTCCTTTTCTCTCCATCTACCTCCTCCTTTCCTCTGCTCTTCATCACAGAGAATCATGTCTCATCAGTTCCTCTGACCCACATTACTGTGAAGGTTCAGCTAGGAGCTCTGAATACATTTGTTATTTAAAATCCAACAGCCGAGTCTGAGTCAGCGTTTAAAGCTGTATCTACTAATAAGCTACCTAAATGTTTTGTAAGCTGCTTCTTTGCTTGTAAGACAGACAAAGGCAAGAGTTTAGTAATTCTGCTTTTCCCTCAAGTCAAACTCGGACATAAGACATATTGACATGGAAACACTGAGGAACTGTGTCGACACTATGTTCTTGTTTTAAAACACCTCTCTTTTGCCATGTTCCACTTTACTCCAGAGCCTTCGAGGCCCAAAGACTAAGCGTTTTCAGTTTGAAAACTCCAGTTGCATTGTAGGCTGGAGTCTTATCAGCTGACTACAGTGGTGAAGATAATATGAGTAATGAATTACCATGTTACTGGTCTTGCTGTCTTTGCTGTTAGTTGTTGTTGTTTAAGTGCATGTAAGCCCTACAACTGTCTTTGCCGTTCCTCAATCGTATTATTTTCTGCAACTTATCTGAGTATAACTGATAGACAATCTATTTTATTTCACTACTGTTAAACAAAGAACAACAAAGAAAACTGCTTGCAAAACAAATGGAGACAATTTCTATAAACTATACATAAATGCAGACAGATACTATATGTGTTCACATTATGTACATTATGCACGCACACACACACACACACCTCAAGAGACAGAAGCAAGTAACTGTCAGCACTGCCAGGAAACGCCATAACATATCAGCCGCTGCAGCCAAGCTTACTGGAAGTGGACATCACAAAACTACACGCCCACACACACACACACACACACACACACACACACACACACACACACACACACACACACACACACACACACACACACACACAGAAAGTGCAGCTAGAAATGGACCACAGACCTCCTCCTGTGATTTCATTTATTAGATGAATTCAAAACTATTATAACAATTGATAAACTGTTGATAAATTGATTTTAAAGTAAATCTGGTTAACGTCAGGTGTTATAACATCTGGATTTTATACACACAACACATAAAACTAAAAAAATGCAAATATAGTCCTGTGCAAAAGTCTTAGGCAGGTGTGAAAAAATGCTGTAAAGTAAAAATGCTTTCAATATAAAATTACAAAATATAAATAACAATGAAATGCAAAGTGAGCAAATAAAAGAAAAGTGTTTCTACCCTCTGCCTTCAAACCAGCATCAGTTCTTCTTGGTACACTTGCACCAAGTCAGGGATTTTGAGGTGTATGATCAACCAGTTAAACCAAACAGGTGCTAATGATCATCAACTTCACATGTAGGTTGAAACACAGTCATTAACTGAAACAGAAAGAGCTGAGGAGGCTTAAAACTGGGTGAGGAACAGCCAAACTCTGCTACCAAGGGGAGGTTGAGGAAGACAGTTTCATGTCACAGGTCGTACACCACGGCAAGACTGAGCACAGCAACAAGACACAAGGTGGTTCTACTGCATCAAGGTCTGTCCCAGACAAAGATTTCAGAGCAGACTGGGGTTTCAAGATGTGCTGTTCAAGCTCTTTTGAAGAAGCACAAAGAAACGGGCAACGCTGAGGATCGTAGACGCAGCAGCCGGCCAAGGAGACTTAGTGCAGCAGATGAAAACACATCAAGCTTATTTCCCTTGGAAATCAGATGATGTCCAGCAGCGCCACCAGCTCAGAACTGGCAGAAACCAGTGGGACCCAGGTAAACCCACCTACTGTCCACAGAAGTCTGGCCAGAAGTTTCAGCCAAAAAGCCAAACCTCCGACATGGAAACAAGGACAAGAGACTCAACTATGCACGAAAACATAGGAACTGGGGAAAATGGCAGCTGGTGCTCTGGACTGATGAGTCCAAATTTGAAATATTTGGCTGCAGCAGGAGGCAGTTTGTTCACCGAAGGCTGGAGAGTGGTGCAATAATGAGTGTCTGCAGGCAACAGTGAAGCATGGTGGAGGTTCCTCGCAGGTTTGGGTCAGGATTAATGGGGCCCCAATGCTGAGAAAGACAGGCAGATACTTATCCATCATGCAGTACCATCAGGGAGGCGTATGATTGGCCCCACATTTATCCTGCAGCAGGACAACGGCCCCAAACATACAGCCAGTATCATGAAGAACTATCTTCAGGGCAAAGAAGAACAAGAAGTCCTGGAAGTGATGGTTTGGCCCCACGGAGCCCTGATCTCAACATCAGAGTCTGTCTGGGATTACATGAAGAGACAGGAGGATTTGAGGAAGCCTACATCCACAGAAGGTCTGTGGTTAGTTCTCCAAGATGTTTGGAACAACCCAGCAGCTGAGGTCCTTCAAGAACTGAGCAAGTGAACCTGGAAGAATTGATGCTGTTTTGAAGGCAAAGGGTGGTCACAGCAAATATTGATTTGATTTAGATTTCTCTTCTGTTCAGTCACTGCATTTTGTTCATTGATGAAAATTAATGCTTCCATTTTTGAAAGGGTTCTAAGTTTATAGCATTTTTTCACACCTGCCTGAAACAAATAATCTATAATGAATAATCTCAGTTATAGGCTATACCCATAGTCATGGGTCAGTGGTTGGAAATGGGAGACTCTCAAGCCAAAGTTATTTAGTCATATTACTATAATGCCAAATAGAGAATCCCTCACCTGAAAAATGTTCATCATACTTTTACCCATGCCTATAAAACATGTTCATCAACTACACCCATTATAATTTGGCTCTTTGAAGAGTCCCTGATTTAAACTAGATACCCTGTGTGTTCCTCTATATCCAAGTATTCTCAACAAAGGAAAACAAATATTCTCAACAAAGGAAACTGTCCCTGGACCAGGATCGTGCTCCATTTATTGGTCACCTTGGCCAACGCCAACATTTTGTTATCCATTCATTGCTGCTTTAGAAAAGTAGTAGCCAATGATAAAAATGCTGTTTTTATCAATACATCACATAATATCTTTGTCCTAGTACTCTCTCTAGAAACGTATGTCTTGTTTCAGGAAATCAGTGAACCTTTTGGCCAGTTTTCAAATAATAACTTTAGCAGGAAACAGTGGGGTTTTGGGCTAAGAGCCAGGGACAAGGGCACATTTGGAATCAACTAGTAAACATTCATAGTAAAGTATAACACAACCTTGCACACGTGATCCACTTCATTTATCAATCACATTTGAAAGGCAGAAAAGGTTCAACACATACTTTAAGAGTCTTTCGTCTGGCAATCCAAACCATGTGTCTGTGTGTATATACATGTGTGGTGAAGAGACAGATGGTAATTTTGAAGTGGAAGACATGGCCAAACAAAATAAAGGACAGTGGAGGCAACAGCAAAAGGAGAGCGCAGGAGCAGAGGGGGAGGGTGGTTTTCTTCTGCCAGAACGATGGACGTGGCGAGCCTGACGGGTCGGGCAAAGAGAAGAAACCTCAAATAATTGCCTTGGTTGTATGGTAAGGCTGGATGCCTCTGCAAACCAGTCAAGTTGTAGTTTGGATGAAATAATGCATGATGTGCGTTAAGTGTATTTTATGTCGCATTTTACCAAAATGGGACAGACAACTCAAAAAAACCGGCATGTTGCCACGCCTCTGGCATGGAGGCATAAAGAGAGAGGCAGCGCAGAATGACAGGAGGATGTAAGAGGATTAACAGAAAGCTTGAAAGAGTGAAGCAGGGGAGGCAAGAATGGATGAAGTTGCAGAGAGAGAGTGTGCGTCCAAATAACAGACTGTAACTTAGCAGGGGGCGTGTAGAGACACACACACAAACAAAATTTGGGAGGAGAGTGAGTCCTATGCATTAGCTCCAGATATAGATATATGGATACAGATATATATAGATATAGCACATTATCAGTTATCAAATGTCATCTGATTTTAATAATAATCTTTTAGGGTTTCACTGTGGCCTCAAATTATGTTCTCACTCCAAAATGGGGTCTTCAGGTTCTCAACCTCCAGGCAACTCAGTGTTTTTACTCTGTGCTTGAATCATGTTTTTCTCACACTAGTGTCTGAAAGCATTACTCAGATGATTGATAAATCATGTTTCAGGGCAGAAATTCTCAATAATGAGGGTTTATATTATTCTGAACCGATTATCTTTAGACTGTTGGTCATACAGAACAAGATCAGCTTGGGTCAAATTACAGCATAGTAGGAAATGAACAGCAACAACCAACACACACACACACACACACACACACACACACACACACAGACAGTGTGCACACGGAGGGTGAGCTGGGTCCGGTGGAGGGTGGTAAGTTCTGAATACAAGGGGGGGCCTGTGACTGGTGGTTCCAGTTAGGGGCTTAGGCCTGAGAGTGAAACAACCACAGCGGCTTAGTCTCTACACTTAATCCAACCAAGCACTAACCTAGACTTTGTTTTCAAATCCATGTAAATTTAGGGCCAACTGAACTAAACAATTTGAAACATCTTTGCTTTTTGACAATTACGGATTTGTAACGGAAGACTAAAATAATTCAACCAAATTAACGAGGCAAAACACTTAACCCACACCTTAACCCTCACAAGCAAATGTCTAATCCCACCCCTTATCTAACCTAACTCTGACCTGACCCTTCAAACTAAGAAACCATGTCTTAACTATCAAACAGCCTTTTGAAGAAAATTCACACACACACACACACACACACACACACCTTCTCTGCCTCTACAGGTAAAATGAAGTGAGCCAATCTGATTTGTGGTTTTCTGCTTGTATACATGGATTTAAAGTAACCAGGTTACTGCGGTGTAAACGTGTCTGATTCCCTGCATAAACTGATTACTACACCTCTTGTGGTGCATGTAAACGCACTCAGTGTCTTGAAGAGAAGCTGGGGTTTGAACTTCCAACCCAGTGTTTGCCTCTTCACATCCGCCCTCCACCCTCCGCCCTCCACCCTCCACCCCCTGAGCCACTGAATCATTTGCTGAAATGTGGATGATCAGAGGAGAACGTAATCTCATTATCTCAGTGTAGGGATCAGATAGATAGGTAGAGTGTCAAATTGATTATGTATGTTTTTTTAACAATCATCCCTTAGAGCGCACGCACACACACACACACACACACACACACACACACACACACACACACACACACACACACNTGTGTGTGTGTGTCATAGCAGACTAACAGACTCACAGCACATGACGTTGTAGAAATTTGTTTACTGCGAAGAGACAGCAATCTGTCCACTTAACCGTACGCATGTAAACACTGTCACTGAACTGCTCCCTTCCACCGCCCAGCACCTTGCATGGTAACCTCATATCACTCAGGAAGCCCCCCGACTCTTATCTGCCTGAACAACTGACACTGCCATCCCTTGAGGGCAGTGCTGCTAATGTGGCTTATAAGAGGATTTTCGCCAGAGATGCCAGAGTAGTTGTCTCAGGATAGAGTGAACTGACTGGAGAGATAACCGATTAAAATAACAGCGACTTGTCCTTCTCAAACCTTGATTGTTTAGAGGATGACTTACTGTAGATGAGACGCGATAAGAACAGCCTTCCCCAGTCCACTCAACAAACCGGGTTCTGACTGTGATCCCAGCTGTACTCGCCGTTTTCTTGCTCTCATAAACGTCAGAGTTACAACAGTGTACTCCCAAAATGGACTGAAAACACACTTGTAAAAATTCTACTACAAGCAGAAGTTATTCAGTTACATAATAGTGATAACTGAAATTGTGCAGACACATTTGAAGTATTTCTGTGGGCTAACCTTTCCACGTGATTTCTGTTTTATAGAGGAAATGACAGCCATTTCCATCCAGCTTGTCTAATTCAGTACATCATAACTGAGGAGATAAATCCGAGGCTCTTTGCTCTTCACCTGTCTCTCCAGGAAGGATCTAAAACGTTGTTGTTTTCTTCACCACAGCAGCTAACAACACATCGGCGCCTCCTGTACTGGAGACGACAAGGCTCTGCTCAACACAAGTCTCCTCTGGAGTCACCTCTTTCTTGTATACTGCATGGATATTATTCATGGTAAAAGCAGAAAAGCATGAAAGGACAAAAGAAGAGAAACGCTAATTTTAATCACCTAAAATTTGTCTAATTATATCTGCTAAATAACTCTAAAGAGCTCCATGTGTTACAAGCCAAAACACATACACAACAAGATCCAATAAAGAGCTACCACACAGATACAAACACACACACACACAAAAGCACTTAAAGCTCCACATAATCAATACTGACATGAACTACAAGGTCACATTAAGACCCCCAGCTGGGAGACCTGATGTTTCAGCTCTGTGCTGCCCTTAAGACCCCATACACACATACAGACACACTTAGAAACAGTCGAAGGAGCATGTACAGGCTAAACACAACTGAGCCCAGGATGGAGGGACCCCGAGGGCAGGATAGGTGATGAGTAAAGAGGAGGAGGAAAAGCGGTGATGTTGCAATGAAGTATTTTGGCCCAGGTCCCAGTCCAAGGCCTTTGTATTCACCAAGCCAGAGTCCAATGCTATATTTTCATTAACATGACTGACACACCTAATTTTTCACAAACTACGTTATCCAGATTCTAGAGGTCTGGGTTCAAAGTTATGACGCCGATGATCTTAAATTATTGACATGACATCACTGAAACTCACTGGAGAAACTGGAGAATGAGCAGATGTGTCGCCAACATGCTGAACCACGAAAACCTGTTGTGGACTGGTGCAACAGAGGGGAGGTTCCTTTCACAAATGACCTTCGGCTGAACACAGACACACAAGCCGCCAACAAACAGGTTCAACCTGCCCTCGTGTTACTTAAGGCATTAACAGTACAGTGACTGCAGATGAGTGTAGAGTTAGGTCAAAAATAGACCGGCTTTATTTTAACAGGTAGCACCCATTAAAATATGCCCCAACTGACCCCAATACTAATACCTAGAATTAGAAGAATGGAGAATTTCTGTTAAAAAAAAAAAAACAACAAAAAAAAAAAACAATGTAATGACAGCAAAGAGAAAAGTCAACAAGGAAAACAAAGAGAAAGAAACGAACAGGAATGAGAAAGAAGTAAAAGAAGTGAAAGTAAAGAGCCAACTCCTCTTAATGCCAAAATGATGTTGGCAGGTTTAATGCAAACACATACAGCACACACACAAAGATCAGAAATCCAGTCAGGAACATGGATACACACTACATTGTGCCATGACTGAAATCACCACACACGCACACATAAAAAAAAACACAATGTGAGCCAAATTGTGCGTCTCCTCAAACAGCCAGCTGGATCCTTCTGTGTAAGCTCCTGCACTGAGCAGTCTCATTTTCATCTCTCTCTTTTTAATTTCCTCATCGCATCAGCTCTCACTCCGCTTAATCTATCCGGAAGGTTTTCTGTATACAGCTATTTCTCATGTCAATGTGTGAAAAAAAAAAAAAAAAAAAAAAAAAAAAAGAGAGACAAAAGAAGACAAAAGGAAAATAGAGACTGGGAGTGAGAAACACAGAGAAAGGACGCAAAATAGGAAGAGAGAGAGGGAGAAAGATGCTGGCAGAAAGAGAAGTAGGGGGCAAGTGGGGGCCAGAAGAGGATCAAAGAATAGAAGAAAGCAGAGTAGCAACATGAGTCCACTGGAATTTAGACAAAAGCATTTTTCACTGGAAAAGCTGTCCAAGAGTTCCCCCTCTCTCTCTCTTTGTTCTCTAGCTGAACCTATAGCCCTCCCTCCCACCCCTCCACTGCTCCATAAGCCTCCCCCCATCTTCTGTCCCTCCATCAGGTCACATTTTTCTGTGGATTTCTCAATCCACAGAAAAATAATCTGCATCTATCTTTTTTTTTTTTTTTTTTTTTCAAGCAGATGCCAAATAAATCTGCGTCCACTGTTGTTTTAGTCGGACTAACAAAAGAAGACATTCAGAGATAACCTCGGACTTATAAAGGAACCAACCAGTCTTTCCTGAGGAAATACAATATTCCGTTCACATAATTTGGTTGAAATTCAGGTATATATATATTTTTCTTAAGAAATAACCAATCCTCACTAAAGCATAAGTCATGCAAAAGAGCCAATAAAAACAAATGACATGGTCAGTGATATTTACGTTGTCAAATCCGGCACCAAGTAGCACGCAACAAAACAGTCCACCCTAAAAGTTGCTCGCAGTCCTTGAGGGCCACCGAGAATTATTATTTTTCTAATTAGTTATAGTTAACGAGTAAAGATGAAGAGACGGCCTTTCATTTGTCATTCACGCTTCTGTTTTTGTGATGCATTTACCAAGAAACGCTAACACGTAGCTAAACGTCTCAACGTGACAACACATGAGGTCAGTCTAAAATTTGATTGCGCGGTCAATTATTGTCGACGGACGTATGCGAACTTGCTGCCATGGGAACAGTGGTTACACGGCCGCCAAAGCAAGCCACTTGACCTTGCAGCTCCCACCAGGAAGAATGATTCTAGTATATTATTTAAGTTTGAATAGCAAGACAAAACTTCGTCATTCATATAACTAAGAAACATTAACGTGTTTTTCTACAAAACCTTTTCTTCATTTGTTATGAAAAAAGCAAAGAGGTCTCAAGCAGCTCAACTGTACAAATTAATAAGACGTATAAGAAGACATTTTCATCTAAAATCAGGAACAACAACAAAACTAACCCATTATAAGAAGCAGGGTTGTGTTGCTTGACATTGTGTGCAACTGACACACATCCAAGCCAACAGTATAATAGAACAACATAATGCTTATATTGAAAAGAGTATATCTCTCACGTCCTAAAAAAAATAACTTATTTTAGAGATTTAGGGGAAAAACAATGTTAATACATTGAAAACCATCCATCCATAGGACCCATGTCCGAGACGCCAACTGTGACGGCCCTGCTGGGATCCCAGCATGCTCCCCTCCGTTTCCTGTCTCTCCCTCATTAAACCCTGCTGAAAAACCCCGGTTTGCCACCCACTCTCTGCCAGACTGTCCCACATCACCAGGCGTTAGCCTCAGGCCAACTAAAGATATCCTTCTGTGTAAGCTTCTCGTCATCCGAGCTCCTGGATTTTTCCCTTTACCTGACTCTCTCTTTCTGCTTCAGAAAGTCCGGCTCGAGTGCAGATTTGATCCAAGATGCAGTTGACCCAAACCGAACCAAAGACAAACAGAATATTAGCAGTAGAATGATGCCCATTAATTAATAAGCAGTCATGGGTGAACGGGGCATTTATACGGAATTTCACAGTTAACCCTCGCAATCTGCCTCCTGTTTGTGTTGAGGGGCTGGTTTGTCAGGTTGGTCCCTTTAGTATACATGTCGAAGTACCCTTGGGCACAATATAGAAGAGGTGTTTTATATATGTTAACGATAAATGTGGCTTTTACCATGTTTCTTACCATTATTATTATTATTATAAGGATGTTAAAGCATCACATGATCAGGGCCCACTCAGATTAATGAGAAGATTAGACAAAGCGGCTCTCCGGACAGTTATACCCAGCTCCGGTCTTGATTATAGGAATCAGGTGGACCCATGAAGACTAACTCTCCCTTAAATATATCTGGTTCAATGGACCACAGACCCGCATGGTGAGAGTCAGATAAACAGAGGAGCAATAGCATATTGACTATTAGCTGTTTGAGTCGTTACTACTACTACTATACTACTGACTGTGGTTGTTTTACTTGGCACAGTTCAATCAGAACTGATTATTAACTGTGTTTGTTAACTATTAATTACAATTCCATTGAGCTGCGTCTCTTCATTATCATATTTTTTGTGGGTACTAGAGAATCAAGAATGTGTTTTCTGTGTCACAGTAACCTTGAGCTTTGCCCACCAAGTGACTTCAAATGACTATTTCTATCCAATTTGAAGAAGTATTACTGGGATGACATCCTGGGAAAAAAAAAAAAAAATTAAATTAATTAAAAATCATTTGTGTGGGTTGACACAAAACATTCAACACTCACCACAGTGTGGTAATATCCACAACACACACAGGAGCATAGCACTAATACACATGCAATTACAATGATGCAGTGCATAAAAAATGCATGGCAAACCCCCCGGGGTCCCTGTTCTCATGAGCATAGTAAACGCCAACCCCCCCAACACTCACACAACACATACACAAACACACAGACAGGTGTCTGTCTCCATCCCTGAGCTGTCAGACCTGTCCCTTTCCATTCCCATTGCTATGGCAACACCATAAATAATAAAGGCTGCAGTGCATGCTGGGAGCTATCAGGCCAGAAAGGCAGAATCCCATTACAGCCAATGTGCATAATGTGAAACAGTCTTATTTCTCTCGGTGAAGCACAGCACTGTTCACCAATGTGTCCCTGTGCGTTTCCTCCAACGTGTCTTTCGTCTGATTATCTCATGAAAACTGAGAAAATAAATCCAAAGAATCTGTGCTGCAAAAAAAATTACTGAGAAAGAGCACATGTTGAATAAATCACTTACTAACTTACCGATTAAATTATTACTGCAGACAGTAATTAACTGATTTGTCTTTGCTTCTTTTTCAGTGTTTTATCAAAGCTGTTATTTGGCCCCAAAGATGTGGAGAATTTAGCAGATGTCACATTAAAATTTACCGAGTGTCAAGAAGCGCAGGGAAGAAACTGCTGCCTCTTTTAAAAACATTTCTTTCATTCCTATGTATCGAGGTGCATTTATCAATGCAATCAATGCCCAATTCCCTCTCCTGTATAGCTACAGGTCTCGAGATATCTGGAGGACACAAGGGAAAGCCAGACCACCACCTCAAGGTCCTGATGGGAGTTTTGTTGTAAGACCATATAGTCCTATTTCATGTCCCCAAAACTGAAATGTATGCAAAAAATTGTCATGGATAAATTTTAGATTTTTACATTGATCAGACGTGGGTGCCCCAGTGGCTCAGCTGGTAGAGCGCATACCACAAGGGCTTTGTCCTGGCTGCAGCGGGCCAGGTTTGGATCCAGCCCGTGGCCCTTTCCCCGTCTCTCTCACTGTGAATAGATTATAAAAAATGCCTAAAAATAACTTTAAACTAATGACTTAAAAAAAAAAAAAAAAGACAGAATGGAAAATATAAATATAACGAGTTCACAAACCAGTGGGTGACAGAGGATTGCCTGTTGGCGTGTGCGTGTTCAAGAAGAAGTCTGCCTGTAGTTTGAGCAATACTTTTACTGTCCACGCTCATTTTCTCATCCAGATAAATGCTAATCTGCAGGTTTGTTTCACATCCCATCTTACTTCACTTTAGTGATGTCATTGTGTTCCCAGAATTACAGGGCTGAAGGCCAAACTACTACTAATTAAAGTGTCTTTCCCACAAATCCCTTTTCCACTGGTCAAAAAAACTCTCTAAGACACGTTAACATCTCGCATTTGTGGACAATGGAAAAGGCTACAATCAACACTCAGACCCGGGTCGAATGGCTGTGCAGCAGACGCGGGTATTTAATCGGCTCCAATCTACATTGACGCAAACACAACATGTTAATTTTCACTTCTTTTCCCGCTTTAATGTCTTTCAGAGCGCAGAGACTGTAAGCGGACCTGATGCCTGTCCAGATGCCGTTCTGTTACACCAGAAAACACCACGGCTACAGAGTGAGATGCAGCCATGTGGTTTTTGAAAAAACACACAATCAGCTGTCAGTGTCTTATACGGAGGCTTTGACAGGAGCAACAACCTGAAGATGAGACATGACAGCCCAGTTTTAACAGTTTGGACAGCAGCTAGCAGCTCACTCTCCTTCCTCTGTGTCCGTGTGTGCGCACCCTGTAACTGCATGTGAGCACATCAGCCTTTGCAGTTGTGTATGTCAGTGCGAACAGAAAGGCAAAGTCAACCGGCCGTGGTCAGCAGCGGAAAAGAGGTCAATCAGCTTTGGTGGAAAAACGGTGTTTTATTCCAACTAACAATAACAAAATACTTCGCCAGCCATTCCTAAATCCAGCTGAGTCAGTGTGAAGATACGAGTCTTTGACTGCCTCAGTGCTCCTGAGCAAGCAAGAATCCCCAAGGCGAGGCTCAGGAGAACTGACAGACAACCACCTGTGTTTAAACCGCCAATCTTACCTGTTAATGCTGTGTCCGGGTCACTTCTCTCACTAAAGGGCTGAGGGACAGATTCAACCGACAGCCTGCACAGAAACAGACACACAACTGTTACTGTCAAGGTCCATCTTATCAACAGCAAGTGAAATTATTTCAGTACACTTTGAACACTGACAACAGTACTCCCTGAGATGTACTATTCTCATAGTTCAGCATTTTATAACTCTGAATCTAATCATTTTAAACCCCTGCAGTGAACAGAGCAGAAAGAAAAGCACATGACACTGATGACACTCAAGTGTCATCTCATAACATGAATGAGAGGATCAGAGAATCTTGGATCTTCCACAATAAAACCACCATGGCGGCAAATGACCAAAACACTTGTAGCACATGTGCTCGCCATGTGTGTGATAATATGTAATCATTGTGTAAATATTGTACTGCACACAACAACATCAAACTACTTTTGTGTACTTCAGTTTCATTGAGGTGAAACTGTTGTGCTACAGTGATATTTGTATCGTGTGTGTTGCAGAGGTTTGAGGATAACCCTAACCGCCCCCCCCCCTTTCTGACAATATGGCCATGTATAAAGCCAGATCCACAGAAACGTAGACAGACACACTATCAAAAAACAAATTCTACCTCTAGTTTCTTTGTCTGATGAAGAACCTGTTGCGATGGTGTTTCAGTGTGGAAAACAAATTACTATAACATCACAACTTGGCAAGGAATCCCATTCATAAACTATATTCACATCTGTGTGGAAACTGCTTCTCTTTTTTTTTTTTTTCCCCTGCCTTTCTTATTTAACAGGTGTGGTCCACATCCCGTCACAAAAACAAACAGTCTGCCATTTGTAAGTGTTGCATGTATACAACAATGTTGGTGGCTAACACAAGCCTTAACAGATGAAAGTTTCAGAGAGGGACGGGGGTAGGTGAGATTGTTACCCCTGCAGCTGTCCACACAGTCACATTTTACTGTGAGAAAACACACACACACACACACACACACACACACACACACACACACACACACACACACACNCACACACACACACACACACACACACACACACACACACACACACACACACACACACACACACACACACACACACACACACACACAGTGTAATGCCACCAGCCAGAAGGTGTAGCTGTAGATTATGGCTTATCGAGATGTTAAACTCTCATTACCACAGGATAACGTGACATGGTGCCACCTGTGGACCTAACTATTCACCTGTGTTGCCTAAATACGTAGACAAGCACAGACTCAGAGTGACAGTTGACGTAGCATTAGCCTGATCGCTCGCCGAGCTACACCATCTAAGGCCGCTTACAGCAGTCAGTTCCGATAAGGGAAGCTATCAGAGCTGCGGTATCTAGGTAAAGAAAGCACTGAGTTTAGACCAGGGGCCGCCAACAGGAGGCCCGGCCCTCGTTTTACAGGGGTTCAACCGAAGAGAATGTAGGGCAGACCACGGATGCATAGTACAAACTTTAATCAGCACAACTTTACTCTGTAAATGCACTTACAGAGACACACAGATCAGCACATTGTTGCCCTGTTAAAACGTGTTGTGGGTGTAATAAAAGCTTTCCTATGGCAGCCAGCTCTATATATACATATGGTACATTTTAAAAACACAACTGCAAAGCGCTTCACACTCGCACTAAAAATGAATGGCAACGGGGTGAACGCATCATAATTTAAATACAGCAAAGTCAAGGACAAAAACCAAACAGAAATGAACCAAAAATAAAGAAATGGATGGAGGTCTATAATAAAAAAAACTTGCCTGTAAAGATGGGGCTTGGGCCGGACTAAAGGCAGAGATATGAGGGTTGGAGTGATCAATAGGTGGAATATGGAATGAGGTGACCAGAGATGGAACTGTGGGCAGGGTCATGCACTACCTTGTGTACAATCAGTAGGAGCCTGTCGTGTATTCTACATTTTACAGAACGCCGACTGAGGGGTGTAAGAACAGGGGTAACGGACCAACACCTAGTTCAAGATTATAACCTGGCAAATGCATTTGGAACCAACGTTATTCCAACTCTGTTCCACCGCTCTCACCTCTTAGATTAAAATGTTAATAACAGTTTTAGTCACACTAATTTGTAAAACTAGTGTAAAACTAGAAATTGTAGAATGATACCATGATAAAATCATACCATTATAGAATAAAAAAAAAAAATAAAAAAAGCAAGTCTAATTCTTTCTGGTGAACATGCCCATATCTGATGAATGCTGACAAGCGTTGGTGGAGACACACACAAGGAAAATTTGTTGGATTCCCCAGCAATCTACAACATTTTTGGGGGTCTTGCAGCATCAGTAGCCTTTAATAATTGAGAGCTTTCAGTTTGAGAAGGTAATCAGTGTAGATTATGGCTACAAGTAATCATTGTTTTCATTACCATTTAATATGCTGAATGTTTTATCTACAGGGAGGCATGATGGTGCATGGGTTCCCTCCAGGTACTCCGGCTTCCTCACTCAGTCCAAAGACATGCACGTTAGGTCAATTGGTGGCTAAAAAAAAAAAAAAAAAAAAAAATAGCCCATAGGAACAAGTGTGAGCGTGAATAATTGTATCCGTCTCTATGTCTGCCCTGCGACACGGCAGCACAGGTTGTACCCCCCCCTCCTCCTCCTCCTCTCGCCTGATGTCAGCTGGGATTGGCTCCAGCCCCCCTGCGACTTTGCATGAATAAGCGGTATAGATAATCGACATTTTCTGTATTAGTTGACTGAACGATAGCATTTCAGAAAATACTGTTAACTGTTACTCAGAGTTCTCCAGAGCCCACAGGTCTGAGAATTGCATTTGTTCGCCCAAAACAAAATGGTAATTTTAACTTTCACACAATTAACACGTTAGGAAAGATTCATTCTCGGTATTCTGTGATCTCTGGGAAATATACCAAACCTTCTTTTAGTGTTGAAGGCAACTTATTTTATTTTGTCATAAAATAAATTGCCTTTTAACACTATAACAGTAACTATGAGGGAGTGCATGTAGAGGGCAAGCTGACATGCTTCAATAGCCATATTTATAACGCAGAGTGTGTGTTGGTGAGCGGGAGGGTGTTGTTCCTGTCTCTGTTAAAACGGAGGTGAAAACACAGCATGAAGCACACCCCTGGGGAAAGGAGAGAGAGCGAAGAGGAAAGGAGAGAGAAAAGAGAAAGAGGACATGAGAGAGATGGATCGTGGCTCAAAAGCAGAGGTAACAAGAAGAGGAAGAAAATCAGGAACGAGGCTGAGACAGAAATTCTGGAAACGAAGCTGAAAATCTTTCATTTCTAAAGAGAGTGAACCAGAGTAGTCGATGCTGATCGGTCTTTAAGGATTTTTCCAACATGCCACATGGTCCATTTGCTACATGTCACTCCCCACATCTCCTCTTTCTCTCTCACATACAATCAAATAAAGACATAAAATGCCAAAACATAATATTAAAAAAAACATCCAACAGAGAAGCAGAGCCGCAGTGTGAATATAATTAAACTTTAAAATAAAACTTTACAGTGTAGGTGAGTAGAGCATTGGTTTAATCATCTTCATTGTAAAGACGCGCCAAAGTCGTAAGCTTGAATGACCCACTGATTTCTGTGTATGTAGACAGTTACAATGTGAAGCGCTGCAGATTTTATTCATTTTAATTTGAAAAGCTTTTCTTCTGATTTAAATATGAGGGTGAGATTGAAAGTGTGAGATTCTCTCTGGCAAAACTAACTGAGAAAGAGAAAATATAGCTAGTAGATGTGTCTGAGTGCAAAAGAGAGACTTCTTCTGTTTGACAGTGAGTGAGATGAAGAGGTATTTATAGATAATAAAATTATGGTTGCTTCACTGGTTACGTTAGATGGAAAGGAGGAGAGGGGTGAACGAGGGATAAAAGAAGTGATGAAGTGAATGAAAGGAGGCCAAAGAGGAAAAGAGCAGCCATGAAGATGTAAAGGACAGAGAGCAAGGAAGAACTGAAGAAGAAAAACAAAAAAAAGGGAAACAGCAGGATAAATCTGATAAAGAACAGATGGATGAGTAGAAGACTGGAAAGGAAGGAGGTGAAAAAGAGATGAAGAAAAGGAAGGAGATGGAGGGGGGGAAAAAAAGAGAGATGGTTGAGGAGAAGGATAGTGAGGAAAATGTGTATGAGAAGAAGAAATAGGTTGGAAAGTATAGAAGGGAGATGCCATAAGGAAAGAGAGAAGAGAAAGGGAGAGAGATGAAGAGGAGGTATCAAGGAAGGAAAGAAACAGAAAATAAGCAGAGAGAGACAACAGGCTGGCCTGGGGAGCGAGAGAGAGAGAGAGCGATGACAGTATCTGCTTTTCTTATTTTCAGATATTCGTAAGTGTTTGAGAGTTATTGGTGGCGGTTATTGGGTGAGATCCATAAAAATGATCTCATGATGTTGGCATTTGAAAATATCATGGTAGGTGGTTACATTGAACTCCGTGTTCTTCCAACACTGGGAGAGAAATGAAATGAAACTGACTCATAGAGTATTTTTATACTGTCACTGCAGAGAATGTCTGCAATCATTACTGTGTCTGCTGTAAGTTTCTGTCGTACAAGCCCTGGTGTGTTTAGTCAGTCAGACTTAAATTTTGATCAAATAATTATCACACAGAGAGAGAGAGAGCGAGAGAGAGAGAGAGAGAGAGAGAGAGAGAGAGAGAGAGAGAGAGACTGCTGGAACACATTCAGTGTATGTGTGTGTTATCCAAACACTGTGAGTTGAGACAGGGTCACCTCAATCATGTGATGACAGCACACGCTCGCGTTCATCTCCCAGCAGAAACACACTACGCACACTGCCCAACAACACCCATACACACATCATCCCTCAAAGGATGCGAGGCTGCAGGGTGTGAGTGCAATACTTCAGCACTCAAACATTCAGCAAGTACACACACATACACACAGAGCCACAGCTGATTGAGATGCAATACACAAACTTCCTCTCTTTGCTGAACACACCCCCTGTCATTTATGATCCTTTCATCTTCTCTCGCGTGCTCACACTGGTGTGAGTTCATGTGTGTGTTTGAAGGTGTTTGCTTGTGCTACTGGGAATGTGTAGATAAACAGCAAGCGAAGACCCGAGTGAGTGAGAATTACTGGAAGGTGTGGTTGGTCCCAATGAGTGGGTGGTTCCTCCACCATATGTTCTCTAGGCTCCCTCCACACGCACACACACACATGAAAATAAAAGATTTCCAAATGTTAACAGCATGAGCAGAAGTTAGTAGTTTTTTCCAATATCTTTATCTTTTTAGTTAGTATTATAGACTATTGCTATTAGGGTCAAGGATCTTAAATAAAGGAGATTAAATTCTAATCATTTCTTTACTGCCCTATGGAAGAGTGTAGCTCTCAAAAATTACTTCACCAGACCAGTGCAAAGGATGCTGTGGTTGGCAAAATGCATGAATCAGCAAACTTTATCCCTCACCTGCCTCTGACTTTAAGGCATGGAGCAGCGTGCGAGGCATTTGTCTGACAGCTGAAGCTGCCTGACGCTTTTGGCCGTTAAAATGACAAACGGTGCTGGAGGTAATTAACTAATTAATGTTAATCCAGCGAGGGACTTTACAACAGAGAGCAATGTCCTCTCAGGACAACCTAACTGACTGTCACATCAACTTTAAGGGTCGCATTCTCCCAGTTTACCTTTCACGTCACATAAGCTATTGAAACTAAATGTTTTTAAACCAGTATTTGCATCAAGAGGCTTGTGGAAAATAAGGAGTTTTGTATGTTGAATATCTTTGGACTTTGGGTCAAAGGAACAAGCAATTTGAAGACCTGGAAACTTTGACATTGGTGATTATTTGGACCACAAGAGCAGCTCCAGCTCTATAATGTCCATGAATAACTAACTGGGTGGCAAGGGTTGAGCGATCAAGTTACATCAATGGTCACCCTGCAGAGTGTTGGAGGTTCCCCACTGACTGTTGTTGTTTCAAAATGAAATAACAATGGAGACTTTTTTTTTTTTTTTTTCAACAAAGCACCGAACGCCAAATTTAGCGACTTAGGCAGTAGCTGTTCCAACTCGTCATCTGCCCAAAGAAATGTCTGATCTAAATTTTCACCTTTGTTGCACCTAGCAACCAACTTCCTGTTTACAACACACATGCTCAGTGTACATAAATGGTCATGTGATATTCTGATACTCATCTGGACAGAGATTTTTTTTCAAACGAAAACATACTAATCTGTATGGATGTATCTATGAATGTACATTATAGACGCATGTAAATGGACTTTAAGAACACAATGAGCCTGTAGCTTTTTTTTCAGTTGAGCAAACATGTAGTACAACAGAGAATAAGAATTTACTGCAACAAATAGACAGATCGGTGCAGACAGGAAACAAATTCAGTTACACTGATGTTAAACCTGAACAGAGCTCCGTCAGTAACAGTGTTTCCCTCTCCCGTGGTAAGCAGTCTTTTCAGCAAGAGCTCCAAGTCCTGGTTTAATGAAACTGAACTGAAGCAGAGCTAATCGAGTGGACTGCTTCGGCCTTATCATAATCACACCAACAATTTAGGTAGGACTATCTTCCTGAACCACACTATTAACAGCTTAGAAATGCAACTTCGCCCTTCCGTTCATCTGGCTTCACATCAATGAAGTAGATAAAATACTCTAAGTAAAAACTAAATCAATCCAGTATCGCAGCTTTTATCTGGATCCAGCCAGTCAGCCTGTTTCATGAGGAGGAGAGGAGAGTCCATGCAGTTCTGCACTGTCTGTATTCGTCTAGACGCCATGCTCAGCAGCCCTTGCAGCCTTCCAGGCAAACAGACTATCCATTATTCAGATGCTGGCAAGCTTCTGGCTGCTCCACAGCCAATATTACTATTTTTGTTGATACTGTGTGTGACTGTGTGTCTTTAGTCCACAGAAAAATATCCATGTTAATAAGCAAAACAATTCTATGCCGATTGTAGAAATCTGCCGGTGAATTACTGAATTTGATATCTGCACCTAATTGTGTAACAGAAGTCTTTTTATAGTTTGGAAGTCAGCATGAAATTCCAATGCAGCCACATCTTCCATCTCCCCCTGGGGTTTCCTCATGCTTCCAGCCTCTGCTCCTCTTTCACCACAATGGTCCCCTAATGCTTCCAATACTGCTGACTCTGCACCTATCCACCCAGGAAAGGAAAGGTTTGGCATTTGAGGTTCAGATACTCTATCCGAGTGTGAGAGAATCCAGCTACCAGCACCTCTAAAACTTACCAACATGTTTATTTTTTTTCCCTCTTGATCCATCAAAAAAGTTGAATATACATTAATTACATTACAATTTGTGTGATTTGTATCGTTCTTTTCATTTTACTCTCGGCAAAAGTGGAAAAAAAAAAACTCAAGCTATATGTTGTTCTGTCTCAGGAAACAGTACCAGGGTCACAGGCCCTGTTCAGACCTGGTATTAATATCCATCTCAGGTGATCAGCTCACAAGTGGACAGCTCTAAGTACAGATGTATCATAGACTGAATATATGAGGCATACACATTAAAACAGTGCGTGTGCCACTTCCCTCACATGAATCTGTATTTATTTATGAAGAATGGGTTTTCAAGTCATGCCTGGTAACTTGTGGCACAGGCAGTGATTTTATACGCAAAATTCTGGATTAAGGGAGAGTCTTAACCCTTTTATGGCTAATTATGGAAGATGAGGATCATGCACATGCACCCAATTTCTCCATGAGTGAGATTTATAAATCTTGCCTTTACAACTCGCATATTTCTGGTTTATGCATTCACATTTTACACACAAGTGCCTTAAACCTGCATTCTATCTAATGACCATCATATGGTGACTCCACTGGTTTCAAAAAGAAGTCTCATTGTAAGAAGTCTACGGGAAAATGATCCTTCTTCTCACATTTTCCTTATGAGTTTGTGGTCTTAGTCTCTAGTTTCAAGTCTACTTCAATACAACATGATGTTTGTTTTTTGAATTATGGTCCTTTTTAGAAGAAAATAGACCAAAAAGCAATGTAAGCATTGGTGCATAGCAACCATGTGATTAAAGTACAGAGCAGGCCAGATCCACCCCTCACTCCTCCTCGGTGTGGAGCTGAGCAATGCATTGATTCACTCAACCACTCCGTATCACTCTCTCACTCATATACAAACACAAATACACACTGCCCATAGACGACGGACCTGTCCGTCCGATTGGCTAAAGGATTTCCAATCCAAACTGGACAGTCCATCCCTGGCATGCAAGCATGATGAGCATGGGTTTCCTGATACAATCTGAAGCCAACTAACAGTGCTGCTCCACGTCCTCCCTCAACCCCATGCACATCATTGTCACTACTTCTGTGACCTGCCTGCCAATTCATAAATGAGTCCCTTTTCACCTCAAGTAGCCAAGCCCACAGTCACAGGAGCCAAATGGGTCATTAACTCCTCCTAGCCCTCTACCATGCTGTCGAGGTGTCAAGGCGACAATTGGGTGGCCTCATACTTTACAGAGGGACATAAAACACTCTCTTGGCCACACCCAGCTCTCTGGGCAAACCACTATGCCACTTGCACCATGAGCCTTTACATGCGTTCAACTCACTGCCACTCAGCCAAACCAGGAAGTCCAGCTCTTCTTGTCAGGTAGTCATATTCAGTTTTAATTAACAAGGAACATTTGCGTAGCAACACATGAAGTAAGAGTTTCTGGTTCAGTGTGACTTGTAATAAGCAGATAATGTCCATTACTGATGAATCTGCTGATCATTGTCTACATTAAATCACTTGGTATATGAATGAAAATCAGAATTTGCCAATGTGATGTCTTCAAATTATTTGATTTATTGAATTATATAATAATTATGGTCTTATTTTGTTCGACCAATGGTAGATTCTAAAAAAAGAAAATGAGCATTCAAAAGGTTTTCTTTCCATTCCTTTATTATCCAAGGTTGTCTTGGAAAGTAGATTTTGAACCTACATCAATAATTTAACCTTGTGAACAATCAATGGTTGAATAAAAATCGATAAACAATATTCTGCTACAGACTATGCTTTTTTTTTTTTTTTAGCATACACTCTGCAGCTCTACTTAACTCTTCTAGTCTACAGCCTGTAGTTTAAGTTGGGGTCCTAGTCTGTTTCCAAACTAATCACCCCTAATAACTAAACTAGGCTCCGCTCAAATTCACACCGGTTTGAACCTGCTGCAGAGGGGAACTCTGCAGGGACTTGAATACTGCAGTCGTTTAACTGACTGGAAATATTAACCATCAGACAGAGGTTTCCTCACCAACGACAGATAAAAAGGCCGGTCACTCTACACTATCGTCTCCACTGATACAGGTGTGGAAGTCAGCAGTAGAACAGCATCACCCATGTGTGGTACAGGGATATTACAGTTGGTCCAGTGCTGGGTGCATGTGGTTTTTGTGGGACAAATGGCAAATTTTGGAGCAAACCACTTTAAAATCAAACACATTTAATCAACTCTACTACAAAGTGACTGCTTTTCATTTTCTTGTCAACTGGAGACTCAGATGAAGGGGAAACTTTATAACAGGGAAGAAAGGGCAACGTCAGCCGCACTAACTGACAGAAATACAGAGACAGAGAAATGAGTTTATTTATCTGGCATTGTCAGAAATGAATTTAAGGGATGAGCAGACGGTAGGGGAACTGTCCGAGGAATCAAAAAGACACAGCAGGTATACACACTGTCTGACCTGCCAAAGGCCAGAACCTCCACTGATCCACTGGCACAGTCCGTAAATACTGACTGAACTCCCCGAGACTGGAGACAGGCACTGCTTACTGCTGAGCCACGAGGAAACTAAATCTTCAGGCAAATTATGGAGCTCAAATTATAAGGAAACTAGAGGAAGCTTTACAGCGGCTGAAGGTACAGAAGGGAAGGTGCAGGGAAGCTGTAGACACTGCCAAGAGCTGCAGACACACTGGCAACCCCATAGGATTCATGAAACATGACGGGATTTCCTCTTTCTGGCTGATAATAATATTAAAGGTAGATTACTCGCCTACTTTAAAAGGAAAACTTAACATGTTAAATATTTCCTTGGGGGGAGAGCATCTTCTCTGTCCATGCTGAGACCACAGCTGAAAGGCTTTGGCCATGGCATGGACTTTCTGATGAATCACGTTAGAGGCGTCCTCTGAGATAGATTTCAAAGATGGAAAAAGTAGGAATTGTCAGGATTTGTATTTATTGTTATTTATTATTATTTATTCTAAATCACTTGTCGCCGAGCCCCTCGTGTCATCAGTTGACCAGCAAGGAACGCGCACGTTATCACATGGTAAACAGGGAGGAAACCTGTGTGATAAAAATAAAATAAAATAAAATAAAATAAAATAATCCCCATCCTCCCGCACGTCGCCACGGCTGCCTAAAAGCCCGCTGTGTGCCCGCTGAGGGGCCTGCGGGCTCCGGGGCTCCCATCCATAGACAGATAGACACAGAGAAAGAATAAGAGGGTACCGGAGCGACCCCAGCCTACAATGACCAGACAGACGAGTGAGCCGCACATTCACCGCGCACCATCCCGGGCGGAAAATCGAGATAAATCGCTGCATTTGCGATTCAGAAATAAAGCCAAGAGGCAAGCTCACCACTCGCCTTGGTGTGGATGAAATTTTCCAGGAAGCTCGGGGATATTTTTCCAGCCCCGGGGACGCCGTCGCGTGGATTCGGCCAACTCTGCTCCGCTCTCGGCTTCGCTCTCGGCTCCGCTCCGTCGCGCCCCTGCTCGTATTAACGGCAGACTAAACTTGCCGATCGCCGGCTATTGTTAGCCAGACACAGAGAAGCCTGCTGCACGGAAAGGCCCGCCCCCTGCGAGCAACTCCGGACGGGCCATTGGTCGGTGTTCAGCCTCGCCCATCGCCGATTGCTCGGCACGGACGTCCGTTCGAATCCAGAGGCGGGCCGCAGCTCGCCGGTAGCAAGCTGATTGGTGGGTTGGGGGGGACAGGGCGTGGCACGGGTAGGGGAGGGTGGGGTAAAACAATTCATCAAGAATTCACGACTTTACATAACATCTCATACATTTTCAAGACACGGGGGGGAAGAAAAGACACTAGAGGAAAAAAACACTTTTCGATGGTTAAACTAAAGTACGACCGGTGTAGTCAGGCACAGCCAAAAATGATGTGTACTAACGCTGGACATATTAAAACGAGGAGTGTGAAAACATGAAGTCAAACACGCTGAGGGATTTAATGTCTCTCCAGTACGGTGGCCGAGAGACCTCCGCGCGATTCAGACGCCTCTCGCCGCAAATACTTCAAATACAGAAACAGGTGGTGTGTATCGCACACAGCGAAGTGTTTCCAGGGCACGTAAAAAAAAAAACAACACAAAAAGCAGATGACCACAGTATGATTCAGATATGGAAACGTGCTCTGTAACAAAGCTGATCTCATCAAACTACGCTCCCGTCCCGCGGGGGGCGTGGCCAGCTGGTCTGAAGCGTGACAGGAAGATAACAGCGGCTAATATTCATAACTCAGTTTGTTTTTTTATTTTTACTTTTATTTACCTGTCTGCATCCTCTGTGGGAAAGAAAAGACAGACACGTTGTTCCCGTGCAACCTACTGACGCACTTTTTTTTTTTTTTTAAACCAAATGATGGACTGTTTCGTGTCCATGTCAAAACAATGCAGCAAAACAACAAAACGACCTTACATTGCTGCTTATTTCTTTTTTTTTTTTTATCTATTAGTTTAATATCCAATCAGCCGAGTGCAAGTTTGTATTTGTCTAACTCCCTCTTTGGTCCACTCCTAAACACCTAAATCATGGTGTTGTTGAGCAGAAACCAGGAGGAGACCCCTGAAGCTGAGAGGTGGAGACAATATGTAGATGTTTGAATGGCCGCTGGAGTATGACCACAAAAGTTTGTCAGCAGAAGCGAACATCTTCACAGGCTGGTACAAAAAAAGGTCTCCATAGTGGGGAAACCCACGTGATACATCTACTGGATCACGTAGATAAGGTCTATGTGACCTGCGTGGGTGGTTTAATGCTGTTTTAATGTTATCATGGCATGAGTCAGGCATCGGAGACAGTTCAGGAAATAGTTTATTGGGCTATGATAACAAGAACAACGCATCTCTCTTTTAAAGTAAACTACAGTAAAGAAAGACACAATAATGATGTATCCTTGGCCGATAAAAATGAATTGTCTTATAGGTGACTTTGTTCTGGTGACTGACGTTTTTTTTTATTATTTATTATGTGATGATATTTTGCACACACTTTAGTACTTTGATTGTGATTGTATTTTGTATTCCTCAGGTACCTTTGGGCACTTCTTGCAGATTTTTTTTTTTTTTTTTTTGTATATGAGGCACATCCGTTACCTATAAGCAATGCAATTTTCTAATTGCACCAAATAAATGTTACATAAAGGCACTGGCGTAAAACAAAACTCACACATAGGCAGTCACGGTGGGCCTGCTTCTTCTTTTAATCCATCCTCTGCTGTGAACAAATAACTGCACAAATAAACTCAGTTAACTCAGTATCCACAGTATTAGTTCACACAGTCAAACTGACTGAACTTGGATTGGACAGGGTTAAATATATGTTAACATGTTAATAGTAACTGAGTCAAGTTTCTTTTGCTATTGAAGACACATTGGTAAAATGATCTTATTTGAAAAGCTATTACAGAAGAAACATTGTGCTTTAAAGTATTAACTGTATCATATAATACTTGTATAAGACAGAAGTTCCAGTTGAAAATCTGAACTGAGTGTCAACTCAACTGAAAATGATTGAAATGACTTTTAGTTGCTTCTTCATTTACTTTTCCTTTTTCTGACACCCTCCGTAACACATGATGATGGTTTTAGCCACAGTTGATCTCTTTCCTTTATTTTAGTGTTTTTTTGTTTGTTTTTTTTTTTCTTTTTAAGGCACCACTGTCCCTTGGAGCATCCACACGCGGGTTATTGGACAGTTCTACTTGGACCAGTTTGACATCTGGAAAATCGGTTTGCAACATAACTGTAACACTATTTTGCAGGGGTTTTTTGAGGACTTTGGGAGAGGGGGGCAAATAATCCGAGTAGGGGAGTAGAGGAGTGCGGCAGGGAGAGCAGAGTGAAGGAGAATCATAAAGCAACGAGAGAATGAGGAGGAAAAATAAAGCAGAACCACATAAGACATAAAGACGAGAAACATCCATTCATGCTGGAGGAAGAGGATGGAAAACAGTCACTTCCGCACCATGTGAGCAGCTGCGGCTGAAGCTCATTTGCTCCCGCAGACATCGTCTGCATCGTCTCGGCTAAGAGCCGCAGAATCCATCCGCTGGAGTCAGTGACAGCCGGTGGCAGGGGAGACGAGTCGGAGGCCGCAGAACGGGCATCGGGGGCTCGGCACGCACGGGCGGGGTCCCCATCAGACCGCAGAGCAGGAGCAGCACCCGCGGACATGACTGCAGACGTGGCGGTGTCTTTGACGGTGCTCGCGGTGATCGTGGGGCTGAGCGACGCGACCCGCAGGTTGTTGTCCAGGACCTTGGTGGGCACCGGGCTCTCTGTTTACGCCGCGGAGCTCGTGTCCACTTTCCAGCTGTGCTGCTGCACCCACGAGCTAAAGCTGCTGTCCGAGGTGGGCGGGATCGAGCCCCGGCTCGCGCTCACCTTGACGTATCTGGCGTCCGTGGTCCACGGGCTCACCTTCGGCGGGGCCATCGGCAACCCTTCCGTTGCCCTCGAGCACGCGTACCACTCGAGGATCTCGGGTGGATGCGCCCTGGGCAGGATCGCGTGCCAGTTCGCCGCAGCCGCCGCTTCGCGAGCCGCGGTGCCCCTGGTCTGGGGCGTTGGGCTGTCGACATTGCACGCGCGGCACGCGCTGCTCGGTTGCCGGTGCGTCAGCCCCATCCGCGCGTCTCTGCCCGGGGCTGCCGCCGTGGAGCTGGCGTGCGCCTTTGCGGTACAAAGTGCGATTAGTCACACGCGATCGGTGGAGGAGAAATACCGCGTGCACGCGGTAGCTGCGGTTGTCGCAACAGTGGTTTATGCAGGTAGGCCACATTTTGAATTTGTCTATTAGCTCCATGTAAATAATATGGATGATTGTGTTCATAGTATGAAAACTTCACTGACTGATGGTGATGCGAGGCCAGAACTCACCCTCCCTGACATTTAGGGTCTTTTGCATGCAGCAGTATTGAGAAGATGCTTTTGGGTCCCTTTAGTCCTTTAGTGTGTG
Organism: Rachycentron canadum; assembly: GCA_038496675.1. Taxonomy (NCBI): domain Eukaryota; kingdom Metazoa; phylum Chordata; class Actinopteri; order Carangiformes; family Rachycentridae; genus Rachycentron; species Rachycentron canadum. Next base: position 5,835,346 of record CM076657.1, on the reverse strand, counting down.
TTTCTGTTTCTGGTGAAGGTGCAAAGCCTATAGGCTAATATAACTGCAGCAAATTAATTTTGATTAAATGTTAAACTAATGCCCAAAAAGAACAACATGAAGCTTGTCTGACACATTATCCATCTGATACTCACGATAAATATAATATAACACCTGTGACATACAAACTGTTGCGCATATATATATATATATATATATATATATATATATATATATATATA
>CM076657.1:5794853-5830271 GCA_038496675.1 Rachycentron canadum | reverse complement strand
CGCCTCTTGTATGTAGTCTTATCTTCTGGGAGACGCCTGTGTCATTTCCAATCAACTGTATGAGATATATATATATATATATATATAAGAAATGTTCACACATCAATATCTAATCTTGTTTTTATTTATCTCTGAAAGAGAAAGTAATTTAATTGCAGGTGAACAACAAAAGTTAACCTTGTTTTACTCATTAAACAAAATCAACAAAAATGCATATTCTGACTGAGGAAAAAGTTAGGACCCCCTACCCCCTAACAGCTGGTGTTACCCTCTTTGGCTGAAATAACTTCAGTGAGACTTCTTGTAGCCATCTACCAGTCTCCGACATCGGTCTGAGGAGAGTTTGCCCCAATCCTCAACGCAGATTTCTTTCAGCTGAGATGTTTGAGGGGTTTCCTGCATGTACAGCCCATTTCATGTCACCCCTCAGCATCTCTGTGGGGTTAAGATCTGGGCTTTGACTCGGCCATTCCAGGACTCTCCATGTCTTAGTTTTCAGCCAGTCCTTGGTGGATTTACGGGTATGTTTTGGGTCATTGTCACGTTGAAGGGTCCAGTTCTGCTTCAGCTTTAATTTTTTTTTTAGAGACTGTCCCACATGTTCCTCAAACACCCTCTGGTACACAGTATAATTCATGGTGGATTCTATGATGGTGAGCTGGTCAGGTCCTGCTGCAGCAAAGCATCCCCAAACCAAGACACTTCCACCTCCGTGCTTCACAGTTGGTATGAGGTTCTTTTCCTGCATTTGGTTTACACCAAACATGTCCTCTGTTCTTGTGTCCAAACAATTCAGTTTTAGACTCATCTGTCCAAAGAACATTATTCCAGAAGTCCTGGTCTTTGTCTACGTTCTCTCTGGCAAACGTCAGTCTGGCCTTCATGTTTCTCCTAGAGAGCAAAGGTTTCCTCCTGGCACACCTCCCATGAAAGTTAAACGTGTGCCGTCTCTTTCTGATTGTAGAGGCACACACTTTTACATCAGTAGCATTTTTTTTAAAAATTACATTTTACAGAAAGTTTTAAAAAGTGTTTTCTCAGTTTTAATTGTTTAGTTATATTACTTTAATCTCTCAGTATTAATATTAAATATCCATATGTCCAAATTTGTTTAAAAAAACACACATGACTATCTATACATATATGTATATATATGAGAGAGAGAGAGAAAGAGAGAGAGAGAGACTTGATGAGTCAATCCAGAGTATTTGAACAAGTAAACTCAGCAAATGTTCTAAACTGTCTCTCTGGAAAATCAGATTTCATTCATCTTTGATGAACATTACACAAATACACAAATATTCAACCAACAGTTAAGGTGAGTGTTACTGAAACAGGGAATTTGTAACTGTCAAATGTTATAACTCTTCTTTACTACATACCAAACAATACAAAATATTCTTCATACATTTTTTTAAGAACAGAGTTTAAATGAAAACAATATGAAAAGATTTGTTTTGCTTTAACACTAAAGCAAATTCATTTCACACTGACTTCTATGAGAATAGCTGGTCTTGTAAGATGAGCGTGACCCTCATCTTACTCAGGCGCCTACACTATGTTACTGACAATGTAAACAAAGTTTCTGTTGATGCTGAAGGTTCATTTTAATGTGCAACACTTGTGACATTGTGCATTAAACCATTTATAACTGTATCATACAATACAAAATAAAATGTACAGTCTTACAGACCAGATGTTACAGTTGGAAATCTCATTTGATTGTAAACTCCTAAAATGAGTGAAATGACCCTTAGTAGCCTTTTCGTGAACTCCTCCATAACGTGAGAAGATGTGCCAGTTTTGATGCATTTTCTTTTATTTTCTAACCTTTATTTCTCTTTTGTTGCCTGGCGATAGACAGGCCATCCTTTATGTATCTGCAGGAGGCCTGTAAGTTCTGTATAGTGTCTCCCTATAGTCTGCTGTCTGGCTGCCAATCATCAGTGTGGCATGTTAAAAGTCAGTCAGTGTGCTGTCAGTCAGAAAGTCAGTGTGCTGGAGATTGATGGAGCCAGGGGGAAGACTGGCCTGGCTCTGTGTGTGTGGTTGAAGTTAGGTTTCTTTGCGTATGTAAGCTGTGGAAGCTTCATACTGAGTTTGTGTTCAGTTGTACAAGTCATTAGGACTACATTCAACTTATTCATTTAGTTGTTGTCATTTTAATAAGGCTAAAGTTTTGGTTCATATATGTTCACTAAAACAAGTGTGTGTGTGTGTGTGTGTGTGTGTGTGTGTGTGTGTGTGTGTGTCCAGGAGGCAGTATAACAGGAGCAGTATTTAACCCCGCCTTGGCCTTCTCCACACAGTTCCCTTGCAGTGGAAACTCCTTCCTGGAGTACTGCCTGGTCTACTGGCTCGGCCCACTGCTGGGTAAGATCCTGTGCTGCTGTGTCCCTGTCTGTTATACTATGAGATCGATGTAAGCGGTTGCTACTTCACTGTTACAGTTGTTCAAAGTGCTGCTAATTTGAACTAATTCATATTGTGTTAGCTAGTTTAATTTCAATCCATAAACTAATGATATGTTTCATATGTTAAAATATATGAACACAAACAAGAGCCAGATATCTCCTCCACTACAAACACTAAAAAGACTACAACAGAGTGAACTTTGATGTCGTATTCATCACGTGGACACATCACTCGAAATAAATGATGTTCCTCCATTACTACAAGATGTGTAAATAAGCAACAGGTTGCTTGCGTGTTTGTCCTATCAATTTAAAATATGACACAGTGCGATCTGGTAGCAGAGTGGTCAGGGTCCCTGGTTGGTTTCCAATCAGATGGATTGTTCGCATGATTCAACTGCATGTCACTGCCCTATTCCTCCTGTGTCCACTGTCACTGGCAAATAAGTGTAAAAATGCCCCTAAAAATAACTTTAAAAAAAAAAGCTGATGATGCATCAGTGGCCTGTTCACTTATTTCCGCAGCTGTAAAGGATTGTCTCTCTAAATATAACATTATTCCATTTAGTGGCATATTGAGGTTATTTTTTTGCGCTGCCCACTTCAGGTCTGCACTGAAATCCTGTCCAATCGAAGGGAATACGTGACATCTGTCACTGCTCTCCAAAATTGCTGTATCCTCATGTTTCCCGGACTTGTGCACACAGTTTCTGAGTCGCATTTAATATACTGGGGCCCTTTCAAGTCCAGCTTGACCCTCGGCGTTAATGTGTAATGGAGCCTATGCAATATTTTCATAGGATAGAAGTTTGGGTGAAGGGCAAGGTGGGAACTCTGAACACAGACATCACATTTCTAGTCAGGCAAACTAATTAAATACTCCAGTGTTGAAATATCTGATCTGATAAGTTGTTGATGAGGCACCATAAGACATCATCATACAGGGTTAAGCAAATGCCACTGTCTTGTTTGTAGTTTCCCGTACACACTATCTTTCACAATTTATTTGTTTCATGTACACAAATCTGTTTTCCTTGCACATTAAATATCTAAAATTCTATAATCTGTTATAAATAAATCAGTATTAAACACAGACGTAAATGTACATCATACATGTAAATGTGACTTAATTACAATTTCTAAGTACTTTAAATTAGTATTTTTACTTTATGTAACACAATATTCTACTCCATTACTATTATTGAGCAGTTTGGTTCATGTCACACGACAAAGACTTCTATTAAGTCAAAGGATCTGTTTTTTCAAAGACGTACTGACTAAAAAGTGTTCAAATAATACGTCTGCGTCACCCAGAGTCCATGTACAGCTTCACTTATTTGTATATGGTGAAATATTAGTCAAACTTCTCTAAATATTAAAACCTACTTGTTCCTCTTCTCTTTCTTGCCGTTGCAGGTATGATGAGCTCAGTGCTGCTATTTGATAAAGTTGTTCCTCTGCTGTCAGGGAAATCACGCTCTCTGCATCTCCCTCTTGAGACCAAGAAGAGGACATGAGTGTCGTAGGGCTGCATTTCACACCCAGAGCACATGTGGACAGACTGTGAACCTGCTGCCGATTTCATTCCTCACGTCTGAAAAACAACACTCGTGTACTTTTAAAGAGACTTAAAACTGTAGTTTTTTTTCCTCCACAGTGAACCATGATTATCCAAATAGTGGATGATTTCACATGAAGAGCACATGTTGGAAGCTAGAGATAGTGATATAGTGTTTTTACACTTGAATGGCTGCAATGAGTTTTTACACCAGAGGCGCTGGGTCAAGCACTATCTATCTAAAGTTCTTGAGTTTATGTCATTACATGTCCATAAGACTTAAAACCCATGGATCACCAGCCCAGAGCCAGTATCTCCAGTGGATTATCAACAGCTATCAGAGCTGTGACTGGATTCACACACGTCACTTAAAACACTGACGTTTAATTTTTTTCAGATCATGCAAGTATCGTAGTTACAATACTATATTGAGCCAAGTGTGTATTTGTCTAATTTTTTTATTCATCGAATCCATATGTGAACAAATGAAAACGTTTTGTTTTGAAATGCACGTCAGGACACTCCAGAGCACAGTCAAGCACAGAAACTGCAGTGCAGTTACACATGCCTAGTTTTTTTGCACTTTTTATCCTCTGTAATAACTGGAAAGGTCAATTAAGTGTTGAAATCAAACTGATTGACTGATTTGTTTTGGTTTGTTTTAGTGTCTCGAATGTGCCCGGGGGGGGGGCAAAGTCTAACTTGATTAGCCAATCAACAGTTAACCTGTTTGTTAAGACGATTCTGTATCATTAGAAATAGGATTATCTTTGGTTTCTGATCTGCTGATTGGACAAAAAAGTCATTTTAAAGACTTAAACTTTGCCTCTTTTCACTGTTTCGTTCTCTATAGATATGACAATGAAATTACTAAAAAACATGCAGGTGTTTGTATGGTTAAGTAAACATAAGAAAAACAAAAACAGATACAAAAACTATGCATTTATTAACAAATCCATACAAAGACATTAACTCTCCTCTGCAGGAAGATCCGATATTAAAGTTGTTTTTTTGTTTTGTTTTGTTTGTTTTTTTAAAGACAGGCTAGATCTCAATAGTCTCCTGTAACCGACTTGTACCGGTGTATCACAGGTGCAGAAACATATTCATATGAACACCCTTTATATGACCTGGACAAATCGATAGGGATGGAGGTGAAGGAATCAGCAGAACAACAAAACCACAATGCCAGAAAACGTGTGATCTGCAACTCAAGACAAAATGTGGGAAGCTAGGACTACTGAGGTGACTTTAAGTACACAAGAAGAAGAAGAAAGTACAAATAAGAGCTGAATTCCCGTGGTCCTCTTCTCCAATCCCATGATGCCATTCCCCTGCTTCGATTGGCTGCTGAGATGACCATCTACAGAAAGAGTCAGAAGCCATATGAAAGAACCAGGCTGCACACATGCTTCTGATACACGTCATCATTTCACATTGCTATTTTGCTGGTGTTCATTGCCATACGTCAAATCCTTTGGCCATTAGGTTTTAATATGTTGGTTTGATTGAACGCGGAGTTCGAAGATGTGGTGACTGTGTTTTGATTTTATCTGCCGATGAACAATGCACAGAAAGCCACAAAAGAATCATGAGAACGCTGTTCATTCATTAATATTTTTTGAAAATACAAATGTGTAGTAACTGTGTTCAGTAGAGAGCCAACAAGGAAGGCAGAGGTTGTAGTCAGTTGTGCTTGTCACTCATGTTAACATTAATACAGATAGTTACCAGTTGAGCAAGAATGACAGAGCGTTTCTAGTTGGGCATCATTATAACTGGATTTACTGAGGACGCTGTTGAGTCTGGTGTTTTCATATGAACAGACTGTGTGAAGTTAAATCCCCTTTCCACTAACCTAACAATGGAGAAACATCTGGTCACAACGGTAGGGTTTGAAAATTGCTGATTGGGTGTAAGTAAGGCTTACCAGTGCTCAACATCTGCATCCTCAAACTGACCGGCCTCCATCGCTGCTGTATCCACCTCCATACCATCTGTCAACGATAACAAACACTCAGACCGATTATCAAACAAGTCAAACATAGAACCAAGAAGCTCAATATGAACATCAGCCATAAATGATTTCATTTTTATACAGGTGATACAGTTCACTATCTTCTAATGGCTACTTCCTCCAGGATAACTGGTTTCATTTCAGGCTGTCATATCACTGCATGTGCGCCCTGCGCGGGGAGTTCATGGTATATGAACTGCACTGCATGAAAAACCAGTGTGTGTGTGTGTGTGTGTGTGTGTGTGTGTGTGTGTCTCTCAGACCTTCATATTCAGCTTTGCTTTCTTCAGTTCGGACCCCAGCCATGTGGTACTGCTGAGCAACGCTCTGAGCCAACATCCCCTCCAGTCTCTCCAGCGTGGCATGGCCCTCCTGCGTGAGCGCTGACAGACCCTCATCACAGGTGTAGAAGGTCGGGATGTCAGCATGGCCATGCTCTTGATAGAGGAGAGACACTGGGATCTAACAGCAGCAATGTGCTTGACGTTGAATATTAAGTAAATACTTTAAGTAAACGGGTTGAACAGAAGAGTTCAGTTGTGTGGATGTGCAGTGATAAATGTTGGATGCCTTACCTGCCTCTGCAACCAAAGAGTCCGGCAAGCAAGAAAGACAGAACAGAGGCATGAGGAGAAAATAAATAAATAAGACACATTTTATAATCACATTGTCAACCTGTCTACACTAAAGTTGTGAGATAAACAGCCTCTCTGCAGTTCTGACATCTGAATGGTTCTCATCAGTCAAAGTTCTTAAACCCAAACAAGTTGAAAAGATGAATTAATCAATTAAATTAATCAAATTTAATCAATTAAAGTGACTTAAAGTGACTAATTGGAGTTAGTTTTTTACATGATCGCAAACACCCACCATTCAAATAGATCTAACACTGATCTTCTGTTGCACGCACTCATCAGCAAATCAAACAATAACAGATGAATTAAAAAAAGGTTTGTAGAAAACATTTTTCTTGTGGATGGATTCTTCTTCTACACATGTCCCCTATAAAAAGATCCACATTATGCATTCAATCTAAAATGATAAATCTTTTGGAAAACAATTTCGATTTCATCTTCTGGATGTTTTCACAGACTTAAGTTTTCTTTCTTCATTGATTGATTAGTATATTTCACACGAGTTCTGGACCAACAGTGAGTTTTTGAGAGCGCCTTCAAACCAGAAGCTTATTGAACATATTGAGACTTGGCCAGTTGTTCAGAGATTGTCTGTGCTAAAATAAGTGCGTTTCCACGCATGCTTTTGTGTGCATTTGTTTTTCCTCACCAGCCTCCTCCACGTCGTACTCTTCCCCTTCAAAATCATTGTCAGAGTCATCGTCCTCTGGGTCAGGGTGCAGCGCTTGGCACTCGCACATTGCTGAGAACATGGACTCCACTATATATGAAACCCACATAAGAAAATTAGATGCCACACTATGCTGCTCCCCCGTGACTTCAGCAGTTACAGCAATTACCAGTATAAACACTGTCAAAGTCCCCGTGTTACAGACAGCATATTTGCTCTTAAATCATTTCACTTAGTTCATATTAAAGTCAAATGCATTTAAATCTTGCCATGACGCTGCTGAGTCCTCATCCTAGCATTGCATCAATTCATTATTCCAACACTTTGACTTCTCCACCCTATCTGCAGCTTTCAGCTGCGAATCTATTGTTTCCTATCGATGACACAAATCTTTTATTTCAATTTTTAAGACTAACTGTTCACTGACTGTCATCAAAAAGGCTCAGACAGTCAAAAACAAAACCATGCATCAATGAGATATATTGTGAAATCAACGTGCGAATAGCGTTGTCACTCACATGCCGCTTTGTCGCTGGGCACGAATCGAATCTCTGTGATTGCTCCTTCATCATCATCATCGCCACCACCACCGCTGGCGTCGTCGTCGTCGTCTTCATCATCGTCGTCAGATGCTTTCTCTGCCATTTCTGCCTCATTCTCATCTGGGAGGAACCAAGTTTAAAACTCACTCCTTTGCCAAAAGCCACACAATGGTTTGCGTAACAGGATCCGATGTTTCCCCAGACACAGGCAAAACCATGAATCACTGTTTGATAGCACAACTACGGTAAAACACTCCACAGGGAATCTGTCAGTAAAAGCACCGGAAAACTACTCAGTGGAAATACATTGATCCCATTGTTTGTGAACAGAGAGAGATCACGCGCAGGGAAATTATTTCTTTATCAGTTACACGTCTTAAATCTTTCACTATATAAATATATAAAATCAGCAAATATAAGAATCTAAATTTGAATGCAGTTATGCAGTTATCAGCTGACTGCACCACAGTAAAGTACAGCTCCTCTAAATTACTTGTTCCAGTTTGCCTGTGAGGTTGGATTTTATTTCACCTTTTCAATGCCATCATCCAGATTCTTGCCAAGATCCACACAGATAAAAAAGTTTTACTTCTTCCCTATGAATGTCTTTAACTTTAGCATCGTTAGAGAGTTAAAATAGAAAACGCTTTCATGATTAAAAATAATATTTTAAAACTCTAAAATCAAACTTAAGATCTTTTAAGACATTTTATTTGGATCATGGAAGTTTTAGTAGGAAGTGGCACTTAAACCTTCCAGCAACTAATGACAGAGATGCCAAATATATCCCCCTGGATCCACAGTAAAAAAGTGAAATTTTATACTTGAAGTTCCTCTCACCGCTGAGTTTGCCGTTGACCATGATGTACAGATGTTCCTGCGGGTAAGAGCTGACATCTCTGGAGATGGCATGCAGGCCAATGGTGGGATACTCCAGAGAGAAACCCATCCCCGAACCATCGAACCACGACAATCGGCTAGGAAAAAGAAAAATCACAAATGATCGACTAGTTGTTTGGCCTGAATTACAGAATTTACACACATCTTGCAGGATACAAGATACGTGGTATTTTTTGCCTTTAAAAAGGACGGTGGCTGGAGGCATGGGGCGAGAGTTCACAATGACCTCCACAGATGCTTAGTATTTCACATCTTAGTGCTTTTCCAGGCATTCGAAACACGTTTAACAGCCCGAATGACTGTGGAAACCTATGGGTTCATCCAAAGTCCAGAGATTTTGGAGTGGCAGGTATAAGTTAGAGTGAATACCCGACAGTACTATTAGTCCTGCATTTAAAACACACAAAACATAAAGCTGTAAGGCGTTGACCACAGCGCTGCTGATTATTTCTGGGGAATACTATCAACTATGAATATTAGCTATGGATTAACTCCTAACACTCAGAGGAAGAAGTGGACCCTTTGGAAAGACCTGGACTCCTGGAGTCATACATGTGATCTGATCTCAAACAAACAAAGAGTGTTTCAGCAACAACAACACAACAATAAACACACACACACACACATTCAAGTTTCATGTGAACCCTCTCATTTTATAACTGATCAAACCTCCTTTGGCTTCCACAGCTCGCAAATGTCTGCATCAAAGCTATTATTGTTTTTTTTGTTTGTTTTTTTTTTTAATTGATGAACTTATCGATGAATCAACTAATACTAAGCATTGTAACCAAATAAATGTCTGGTTATTAATTTGAAAGAGACTACTCCGGAAGTGGTTAGCATGAGGCTTAACGACGGACGTTTTCTGCGGCTGAAAATGTGACATGTTGTTAACATGTTGTCGATGCAAACACGGATCAAACCTGCGGGTAAAACGACTCCCTCAACCTGAAAGCGATCATTTCAACAGAACAACGGCCGCTTACGTTTCCGCGACGTAAAGCGTGCCGCAGCCGAGCCTCTGGCCGTCCATCTCCGCCGTGGTCTCGGCTTGCTCATGCCGCACTCCCTCGGTGGGTGGATGGAGGTTTTTCAGTAAAACCATCGTTAAAGCGTCTGCGGAGCCGCTGGGTGAAGAGGCGGGAGAGGGAAGAACCCACGGACTGGCGTCGGGCGAAGCTGCGTGACCTATTTAAGGCTACGAACCGAATTCAACCGAAGATAACTCAGTCAGTTGGGTAAACACCGGACAGATGGAGGCGGATGACCGCGAAGCCGGGAAGTTAGTCTCCCCAGGTTAACCGAGCCGAGCCGAGCCGGGCCGAGCCGTCCACGCAACCGCCGCAGGAGCCGTGAAGTCCGGGAACAAACAGGGGTCGCAGAAAGTGGCTGAAGCCGAGCGCCGATCGTCCAGCTCGAGCTTTCAAAGACAAAATATCGCGGCAAGATACGTAGGAGCTTCAACACGCCAGCGGATCACGTGACCACGAACTTGTCACGCGTGTAGTTACGTACGTCCGTCCCTATTCCCGTAGCCAGCCAATTTTACTTTGAAAAGTCGTGGTCGGAAGTCTTCGTATGCTCCGGATGTCTAACTTGACGTATTTCGGGTGAACGTCGACTTCCGGTGGTCACAGTACGTGACAGTCATCAAAGTTTTATTCTGAAAGTATTCACCGAAAGGTAAAGCGTCTTTTCGTGTCCACCTTGACAGTAGGTAAAGTTATTTTGGATCAAGATTTTCAATATAAACACAATTGTAACCTTCCTGATAAGATATTATATTAATATTATTATATTTGGAGCATAAACACCCACTGTGCTTGTTATGATTTTAAATGGAATGATATTTGTTCATTAAAATCAAGTTTTTATATTCATCTTGGCTTTGTTTCCTTCAATACTCTATATTTGAAACATTCTAAAACGTCTCAAAAAACAAATTATAAAAAACTATATATAAATGATATATGTATATATATATAATAGGATGACTATTTAAAACACACCCACACAAACTAATTTAATTTGCCTTTATTTTATGTGCTTTTGTTTTTATCATCATGTTCTTAACATTTTATTTTCAATTTGTGATAATTATGTAATAATTAATACTAATTAATGCTAATATGTAATTAGCAGTTCTACAGGACACCCAGGCAGACACAGCTGTCACCTAACGCTTAGTTCTTGTACTTTACTTGAGCCCTGTTTTTTATTCTACTTTCTACTTTAATGAAGATGTTTGTATAAAGAACTTATGAGGAGATGGTTTGTTATCATCACAGAAAATGAATTTGTAACTGTTTTTAAAGTGGGTTTTAATCATTTTCATGTTTGGACTATTGCTTTGACCTAAAAAAGCACTGTGAAGGTTTCACCTTGCTCCAGGTAAAAAAAACAAAAAAAAAAAAACAAAACAAAAAACTCCAAATTCAAAAATCTTTACAAACCAAATGATCAGTCGATTATTGAAAAAATAATTCATTATTCTAACATTAATTTATAACACTAATTATTTTTGGAATTTTCAAAATAAAGTTTTCTAAATGTAGAGGTGTTTCTAAAAACAGAGTTCCCAAAGTTTGTTTTTAAGTGAAGCTCGTAAGTAAAACTGATAAATTAAAGCTGTGCATTGACAAGTGAAATTGTAATTGTATTACTAAATAGAATATAATGTACAACACAACCAGAAATCAAATAGTAACAGAAACAATAATACTATATGTATAAATCAAGCAATTGGATGTAATGTTACATATACATATATGTGTGTGTGTGTGTGTGTGTGTAACATAAATAATAGAAATAAATGAATGGCATGGCATCATTATCATTGCTTAAATTCACCATTTAAAGCAGAGTTGTATGACATTGTAGAAATAACACAACAGTATCTCCTCATCTTGGCTACGTTCATGCTCAAATGTAAAATCATCCACTTAAGTTATATGTTACCAAAAATATATCTTTTGTATTTGCGTATCAAACTTCATGACTTAGAGGTTCTGTCATCTGTGACTCACAACCAGTGGTTATGTCGATATCTCACAACAGAAAAAAACTGAAACCTCTCCTGCAGGACGTTCCAATTCTCTACTCTCCACTTTCAGGATTGGAGTTAAATAACTATCAACTTCATAATTTCAAGAATAAAAACAAGGCACAGACATATTGTGTTTTTGAGGAGATGCCTGGGATGTTGGTTTTAATAACTTAGAAAACATTTATGTTACAGCAATACTACAGTAACAGTACAACAGAGAAATGGAAGGAGCTGCAGTCACATCCAATCAACAGAATCCGTCATGGTGGCAAATGCAGGTGCACATCAGGTTCACTAAATTGATTTTGGGCTGGTGGCAAATAAATAAATCTCCCCTTACCATTAAATCGGGAGGCTAAAAAAAATAATCATCAAACTAATGGGTTTGGTCTTGGTCTAGTGTAAGTGAAATTGTAAGTCCGGTTGCGTTCATAAAGAACATGAACTAATAGCTGTGAAGAAGGGGATTTTCTAAAAATTCACATCGGGACATATTGTAGTTAGATCTTGGGGATAATGAGTGAGAACACCTAATGAGACCCAGTCCACAGAGAATTTTAACTTATCTAATTGGTGCCTTTTCACACGTCGCATAACACCCCCCGACGTAAAGGACTGTATAGGTCATCTGTCGTGTGTCCCGACCCTTTAACATGACCCATAGGGCCCATGTCTCTGGTTACAATAATAAACATGTACATATGATGTACCAGTGCACGTCCTGCTGCGTGACCTCAAGCCATCTAGAGTTTAGTCAATGTGAGAGAGGAGGGCTGGGAAGCTTGTACCACACCCAGAAATCCTAACTATCAACTTATTTTGAATATTTGCCATTTCAGACCATGACCTAATAAATAAGGTTAACTGGTAAACTCACAGCTACAGAAACTAGGAGATGTTGACCTTCTACATTTCTTACATCGGCATACAGGCAACAGCAATCGGCATGCCAATCTGAAACGGAATGAAAGAAGAAAATAACTCACAGGAACCATCTGGATCTTATCTGGCAGACTCTTTTTATGCATCTACATTTTGCCTCTTCTTTTTCGTGGCTTTAACAGTTTACTTGATCAGTTTGACGCTAAAAGGCAAACGGTATAACCACGACTTCTGCCCAGAAAACAAGGGGTCACCCACAAAGTGTTTTCGGAGCTTTTACTGTATAAAAGTTTCAGTAGTGTGCAATTTGTTGTGTGGCAGCTCAAGGTGGAAAAGAAAATAATCCTCTGACTGTGACTGTGTTTCCTGCTCCCAGCAGCCTCCTGAAATCCCTGTTTGAGGCTCCAGAGTAAACTGTGGGAGCTGCTTGCATGAAAGCCAATTAAAACACAATCGTACTTTTATTTTCGAGGCCTCAGATTATTCACTTTGCTCTGTGTTTGGAACCAGGGCTCATTCAAATGTATTACGTTATGTCGAAGCCTCAAAGAAAATCAAGCGAGAAAACATTTAAAAACTCATCTTGGACGTGAATCCAAAAATAAAGGTGGGCCATATTTATCAACAGGAAAAAGGCCAAATTTTGGACTTCAGTGAAAATCTTTCAATTTTACTCCTGAGCACAGTCTTGAAGATAAAAGTTATTCATAAAAATTCCTAGTACATAAAAATAAACTGTAGAGAAAAGTTGGTTAAAAGCAGGTGCTTGTAAAGTACATTATCTTAATAAACCTGCTTTATTGTTCACACTCAGTGATTAGCTTTTTATTTCCGAGCCGGCGTTAGCGCATTTTGAAGTGTAATTCTTAAGAGGTTTGACAAACACAGGCCCAGAGTTTGTACAGAGTGAAGCAAAGCAGAGATCTACAAGGCCGTTATAAATTCTGAGTTTAACATTCGCATTTGATTTAAAGTGAGATAGAGATAGATTAGAGATTCAAAAATTGGGGTATCTAGGTATCCAGGGTAATACCAAGCCAGTCTCTTCCCATTAACAGCTTGGTTTACAGTGAACAGCAGGATAAAACTCATTTTAAGCCTAAACAGTGATTTGACAGTATGAAGTAGAAGGAGTTCTTCTATTCTGCCCAACAATGGGCAGTGACCCCCCAAAATTCACTGCCACTTCAGCCATTTTACCAGATAAAACCCTTCCAGACAAGCGTGAATTTTGAGTGATGCTGATTCAAAAGCTGAAAAGGCTTGTGGAGAAAACAAAGTTAAAGTTCCATTTTCCTCCCCTGAGCCTCAATCAAAAAAAAATAAAATAAAATAAAGCTTTGTTCCCTCCTGGGATCCCCTTGAGGAGGACGATGTGTTAAAAATGGTTGAATGTATCCTACACAGGGCTGAAAGTGAGCAGTATTTGGCTCTTTGTAACAACTCTGTCACAGTTTACTGGTGAACGGGGTCCACGCTGGTCTTATTTCACACAAATGAACAGCCAACCCTTGATGAACTCACAAAACCCCACAAATTGAAACCCCGTTGATCCACATATCACCCACAGCAGCATCTCAACTCCTCTCCTTCGTATAGAAAATATAACACTGTATTTTACAAGTGGACAAGAACAGAACGTCTATTATCTTACAAGAAACAGCATACAGGCAACATATGTACAGCAGATGTGTTCCTACCAACCAAGGCTTTGTGAACACACAGGACAAATGAGCAGCCAGTCTGAAACCCAACACTTTGATGTTCAGAAACATGTCAGATCCAAAATGATGCAATGTGTCAAATGGATAAATCGCGTTCAATAGTGAAGTAGATTTTATGTTCTTAAGTTGAATTTGTATTTTGTTTATTTCTTGAGGACGTTTGGAATAATATGATTCTATGAGTTTAAATGACTAACAGCATCTTCCAATGTTTGCATTTAAAGACCACATATTTCTTTCTTTCTTTCTTTCTCCCACAATGAAGTGCATAGGGGACAGTTTTTTAATGCAATCCCCATTAGCATCACATATTTGCATTCAGGTGGTTCTAGGAAGATTATTTATTATACAAAGTCATTACACGTTATACAAATATATGTATCAGGGCTGTAGCTAATATCTAATAATAATAACTTTCCATTCTTGATTAATGTTTAGTCTAAAAATATCAGAAAAAAAAAAAAAAAAAAAAACTGCCAAAGTTTCCTAAAGTTTCCTTCAATATCCTTTGGTATGGGCACCTTCTTCAAACCAAAAAAATATTCAGCTAATATTCAAACAGTTATCAATGTATGTATTATGTATTATCAAAATAGCAAATCAAATAATCAACTCTAACATTTACCATAAATATGGTTCAGTTTGCCTGTTGTGGGATCCTTTTTTGACAAGTTGGCGAGGAGCACCCAAACACACCACTGCTGCTGCACTCATGACCCAGTCATGCGAGGAGGAGCAGGGTTTGTCTGGCCGGTCTTTCGGTGGATCCTGCTCCTGAATTGGGACCTGACTAGTTCCTGGGGTGAGTGCGTTGCCTGCATTAGACTAAGGCCCGATTATTACTGGAGCTTGGATGTAGATAAGGCTGCTGACCCGTTTATATTTGTGGTTGTTTGGCTCGAGATTTTATCCAGGATGACTTACAAGAAGCATCTTACTTCAAGGGCGGATTCCTTGGCCTTTCACAACATTGAACAATCAAGATAGATTTGTTTTTATTTTTGCAAGTTTTGAAGTATTTAACTGAGATTTATGCTACCGCACCAACACAATGGAGGTGAATCCTTCTTTAGTTTGTGATGCTCACTGTGCTAAAAACAGACTTACTTTTAACATTTGTTGAAGATTCTTTTTTTGCCTTTTTGTTTCTTTTGACAACCAGAAGAGAGAGAGAGAGACAGAAAGCATGAAGCGTGCAACAAATGTCTCCACGCACATATCTTCAATAGCACCACAAAAATGACAACACCAAAACTGTGTTTTTGGTCCTCATCAATTCAATTCCATTCACTTCCATTGTTTTAGAGGCAATAAAAAAAAATAATCTCAAAACCCACACAAATAAATGCAAAACTATCTATGTGGGTAGATAGCACCAGGCTGAAGTGAGAAACTATGCTTTTATGTCATTTTGTGAGAGTTTTCTTGTGTGGATCTCTGCCCATCACCAGGTCCCTGACCCAAAGTGTTCAGTTTGACACTGGCACTCTCCTTGGTTGCAGGTTATTAAGTGCTATGAGAATGATGAAGTGCTTTAGGATGAGGTACACTACAGACAGACTCCTGTGTCTAAAACAGTCAGATCCAAAATTGGACAAAACCACTATCATACTGTCACATGGACCCACCAGAGAGATGTCCATAACTGAAGAGTTCCAAGAAATGGTCACAATAACCTCCAGCTGTGAGTGCGTCCACTGAAACATGTAGTGCTGCCAGTTCTGTTATGAGTGAGCTTTTGGTCCGGCTTGCTGGCTTTTATGTTCTGCCAGACATGATGAGCGTAAATGGGTACTCACGAGTATCTGTACAGTATGTTATGGTGGATAGCACCCAAATACAATACAACAGCAAGGAGGAAGAGCAAGACAGGGGAGTATGAAGTAGAAGAGAAAAGGGTGGAGGGAGAGAGAGATATCCAGTTTCAAAGGTGGCCTGGCAGCTAAAAGAAAAAACCGAAAGAAAGAACGAACCATTATTCACACAAACACAGCCATCATGACTGTGGACTGTTCTGGACAGAGTTTATTGAGTCTGTCTGGCCCTTCTCCTCCTCATCTTCCCCAGCTTCTGGATGAAAGGGGCCATTGTGCCTGCCCTGCCTGCCTGATGCTGCATTGTCCCTGGGCACAGTGGGACTTCCAGCCCCTGGCTTAACCAGGCCTCTAAAGGTCCGATGTCTGTTTGATGGAGACAGGCTACGGCCCCTTCCCTTTTCCTGAGCATCGCTGTCTGCCCTCCTCTCTACCACTAAAGACTTTTTGGTCATCATCCTCTGTCTTCCTTCCACTTTGTCCTCATCTTCCTCTTCGTCATCATCATCAGAGTCAATGCGGTTGAGTCTTTTGCGAACCGGGCGATCCTCTTCCGATGAAGATTCTGATTCATCCGACTCCTCCTCATCCTCATCGTCTGTTGAAGGCCGCCGTTTCTTCAGCATCTGAGCAAGCCGTTTGCGCCGCTGCTGTGACAGCATCTGTCTCCTCTTTCCCCTGCCCATCTTCTCCAGGTCTTCCTCTTCTCTATCTGTCCTCTTTAATCTCCTCTGCTTCTCTTTGTTGTCCTCCTTCTCTAACAGTCTCCTTTTCATTCGCCTCCCTCTCTCTCTGTCATCCTCTTCGTCCTTGTCGTCTTCATATCTCCTACGTTTTTCTCTCATCTTCTTTCTTTGAAAGTCTTCCTCCTCTCTTCTCTTCTTGTTCAGTCTCCTTCTCTGGTCATCCTCCTCTTCGTCTTCATAGTCATCCTCTGAGTCTCTGGAAGAAGGCAACACTGGAAGAAAAACAAAGAGGAGTGACTCATTAGATGGAAAATCTTTGCTGCTACAGTGAATAACTTGTGCTCCTCCCTCCCTTCTGTAATTCTTATGAGGTGAACTTGATAAATACATTGGTACGTTACATGAGTAGCCATTATTTGGATTTTCAGCTGTGGAAATAAAATTGACTGGACTGGTGATTTGCAGTAGAACAAAAACAGGTGGAAAACGACAGTAAATGGAACGTGGCTGAATAAAACACAAAAGGCAACAGCTTGTAGTTTGTAATATGCACCTCTCTGCAATTTACTTTCTAACCTCCAATTAGTTAATTGAGATTTGAGCCAAAATGATGCTGCAGTTGTCAGCGATGACTGACCGTCACTGTAGTCGCTCGAGAGGTGCTCCTTGCGTGGTCTGCCTCGAGGTTTAACCTTGTTTCTGGTGGTGGAGGCCCGAGAGTTGTCCGACGACTCTGAGGTTTCGCGGTAATTGACCTGCTGGTGCTGGCCCCGCCTCAGGCCCCGCCTCTTTTTGTCAGTGTCACTGTCAGTCATGTCAGTGAATTGGTCCGAATCTGGAGAGAACACAGAGAGACAAAGAGCATTTGTCTAAATGCTGTTTCAGGGGCTTTCCATCCTGGTTGAAAGAGTTCCTTTTAAATATGTATTACAGTATTATAGCAATTTTAATAACAAAAGACCCCCTTTTAATGCCGTCATTGTTACTCATTAAAATTAACAATGTCATATTTAATTACTTCCACTCAATTAACTCTGCACTTGTAATGTGCACTCACTCATGTCTTCTTCACTTTCTTCCTCCTCTTCCTCTGAGGAGCGTCTGAGCCGCCGTCTCAGCAGATTCCTTCCTCTGTGTTGGGTCTTGCTGGGTTGGTGTTTTGGCTCCCCTCTCAACACCCGTCTGCGGCGGGCCCCACTGTCCCAGCTGCCCATGTCGCTGCCAGCATCTTCCTCTTCATCATCGTCTGCCCCCGATGCACCGAAATCTTCATCCTCTGAGCTTTAAGAACGAGGCAATAAATAAGAGAGAGCAGAGGAAAGAGATCTTTGAAAGGCTTTAAAATCAGGATACGTTTGTGTGTGTGTCTGTGTTACCTGTTGCTAAGCATGAACTCATCTTCACTCTCTGCTGCAGTGCTGTCACTCTCCAGGTCATTCAGTCTCCGCTTCTTCCTGTTCCTGGCAGAAAGGGCCTGGGTTCTGGTTGGCCGCTGGCTCTCCTTCTCATCCTCTGACAGGATGGCAGTTATGTCTTTGCCTCGTCCTGTTCCTAAATTAGAAAATCAGTACAGTCTCCTTGGGTTAAGCTAATATTAAGTTTGAGCTCTCAGTTCAGTCTCATAAGAGCACAGCAGTAACGGTGGATTCGGGTGCTCCTCGCCAACTTGTCAAAAAATACAATGTTTACGCAAAGGATTCCACACCAGGCAATGCCAAAAGGGAATTGGAGTTAAGGAGTCAAGACACAATACTTGTCTGGACAAAGAGCTGGATGGTGTGCTGTGTCAGGTTAGCCCTGATTTTTCTGATGTTGCATGTCGCAAAGCTGCACACCAGGAAACCGATCAACATGGTCAAAGAAAGGTAGCTGGTCATCAAACACGATGCCCAGGTTTCTTGGTTGGGTTATGAGGTGAAGAGGTGGTTTTGATACTGATATCATGATGGAGACTCTTAACTGGCTGGGATGTCTAAGAGTTCATGTTGCATAGGTTTAATTGAAAGTGGGAATTCCTTCATTCGTGTGGATTGTGTCAGAGTTGTCTGACAGGAATGTCAGATACTGTTGGGTGTTGTCTGCATAGCAGTGATATAAGAAGCCGTGAAAGTTGGGCCCAAGGAGGTGGGATTGCCTGCGAGAAAGGGCTAAGGATGATTGTCCCTGCTGACTTGAATAAAGGAAGTCACTCCGCCAGAGGAAATCTAAGACCTGTGCTCTAAGAGATGTTTTAGCAGGAAAAGGAGCAAAAATGAGTGGGTTGTTCTGGTTGCTGTGTTTAGATTAAATCTGATTGGAACCAGAGCTGGTATATACTTGTACATGTAAATAACTAATTTTTAGATATGTAAATCAGTTATGCTTCGTGTTGCATTGCTCCGTGGAGTTCTGTGTACTGCCCTGTTGAACAAAGTAAACGCCTGTTGTCCATGACTGCTTGTGGAGGTCCCAGTACACTACAAAGCTAAGCAGACTGGCCAAAGCGACTGAAAAACCTCTGAACCAGCTGCTATTGTTAAACCACAAAAAATGAATGGTATCAGCTGTGAATCAGCCAAGCAGAGTCATAGATGATATCAGTATCGGCGGCAAGAGAACACAATTGTGGCATCCCTAATTATATGTAATAGGATTATATGAATCAAGCTTTAATTAAAATGATGAGTTTGTTTTGCAGTTAATGAGTGTTTTGTGGCTTTGGTGTAGCCGGTTTACTGGAATAACTGAGCAAAACAGCTGTACCTGCAATGAACTTTTGTATAGGTTTTCCATGGAGGGGTGGATTATCTATTTTATTGCTAATTTTATTCATTTATTGTTAAAATATACATACTATAAACTGCCACCACAGGTTCAACTCATACAAATGCTGAGGTATTTGTCAAACATACATTTTATGCAAAAATCAAATCATGAATGAACATCTCTGCCTAATAGTGCAGTCCATCAGTCTTCACCCCTTCTTTAACAGTATGAGATCTGTCTCATTTCTTCAACCTTCACCTCGTCCACTCACCACCACAGAGGTCTCGGATGTCCTCCTCTATAGCCTCATCGATGGCATCATCAAAGTCATCAAACCTGCAACACACACGTGCAAAACAGATGATAACAGCCTCATTCTGAGATTTTATGTTTTTATCATATACCTTCTGGTCAAATGAACCGTTTCCCACCATTTCCCGACTGATCATCACACATTTCTTGTAACACTGGTAATGCTAAATGTAGTTTTTTCTGTTGCAAAAGGTGGTTTCCTGCTGCGAGTGTGTGGTGATGATTGCCACCAAGAACTTATTATGAGCCGCCTGAGCAGCACTATGTCTTCAGGGCAGATTGGAGGTAACAGTGAGTCAGTTTCAGAAAGTGGCAAGACAGGCCTGGGCTAGATGGTTAGGGTGGTAACTTTGGTGGAAGAACAGAGGTAGAGACAAGAGTTAACATTAGTGTTGCTTTCCATTGCTTTAGACAGCTCATAAGTATGATGCTAAAGCTGCGTACGTTTCCTATAGACATTCACAACTATTACATGTTATCCATGTAGCACTGACAACAAGTTGACAGTAACGGGACTGAAATATGGAGCAGAATGCCCATTCCCACTTTTCTACTTATAAACAATTGGAGAAGCAGTGAGACCAAGAAACATAGCCAGGAAAACACAAGGTAGAAGATTTCCGCTAACTAATGTAAACATAGTTCTGGAAATGTTTCATGGCTAAGAAAATATTTTTACACTTATGTTATAACTCAAAGATGTACTGTCTGTCCTGATATCCATTTAATGAATGAGCAGGCAGAACACGTCAGTTCGCTCGGCAGAAGCAGACAAAGAGAAACTCAAGGTTTGCCAGCAAGCCTGCTCGTTTCACAGAGCAACTTCCTGCGATAACTTACTCAGAGTTAATTGATTTCAGGAACAGAAAAGCCAGTTTCCCTTGTCTCGGGGTTATGAAAATCTAAATGTCACTAAACCTGCTGTCTTTCACTTTAACCCCTGTCAGGCCACACCCACCTGTAGCTGATGTGTTTCCTGGTTCTGGTTGATCTCCTCCCCAGATTTTTACTCTTTTTGCAATCTTTCTTCTTCGCCGACTTCTCCTCCTCCTCCTCCTCCTCCTCATCCCCTTCCTATAAAAGGTTTAAAAATACGTTTTAATGTCACACAGTAAAATAGTTTGGTGTGTTTTTCTATTTCACATAATCAGACTATCCAATGTATTTGTTTCAAAGGGCAGTGTTATGTTGTGCTCCATCTGAAGTCCAGAGAATTCCCTGCTGATTGGTAGTAATACCATAAACTACAGTAGAAGCAACATCTCTGTGCTTCAGTCGAACTGAGAAACACCAGGTAAGAAAAATGAAATAATAGCTTCCCCTGTGAGGGCCATTGTAGTGCAATAACTGTAAACGCTCGAAAGCTTCTTCATACTGATAGATATGATATTTCACATTTCAGTAGTGGTTCAATTTCAATTTGTGGTTCCCAAGGGGCTGCGATATCCTTGAAAGTTTGTGAATTTGAAAACGAAAAAAACAAAAAAAACAAAACCTCTATATACTTTCTCTTCAACTCGTAAATGAGTCTCTCTATCTATTATTCAGCTGTTTTGCTGTGTTGATATGTTCACGATATTCAAGCTTGTTTTTCTTGAAACAGGAATTATTCTGAAATTGCATTTTTAAACCGATCTGGTAAAATTATTATAGAAATATTCAAATGTGAAGAGATTACATTCTTACGCTCTTTCGTGATTTACTCACAGGTATGATGTTCTCCACACTGATTCCCACATACACCAGCCGCTCCCTCCTGGACGGACAGGGAGAGAGAAGGGTCAGAATCCACATCATTTAGAAAGTTTCTTTAGAGTGCAAACTTGTGCGTACTTACCTCCTCTCTGCTCTCTCCTTTTTCTTAAGAGCACTGTCCAAAATCTGCAGCTGCTCCTCCAGTTTCTCACACAACAGCTTCTGAAGGGGGGAAAAGCAAAGATGACAATTCTGTCACTGTCAGTGTTCGAAAATGTCTTGATCATGAACTTCTTCTTTACATATCCAATTCTGAACATGAAACATTTGAAATTTCTGTAAACTTTTGTTACATTAAAATGTCTAAATGTAGGTTTTTGCTAAGTAGTGGAGTGACAATATCATCAATACCAAAACTCAGGTCGTGTTATACTGGCACGAGTATCAAAAACATTTTCCAAGTTAACTCACTATTAACATTTCTTCAAACCATCAACCGAGACACCAGATGGAGTTTTACCAGAAATTCATATATAAGATAAGATATAAAACAGTCTCTTTCACTCACTTACTCACAAACTCACTCACTAACTCGCACACATGGCTTACATGTTGGCAGGGTGGACAGAACCACTCTCCATCTGGAATCAACATGAGCGGAGGCCGCAGACAGGCAGTGTGGTAGCCACTGTCACAGGAGTCACACAGCAGAATCTGAGAACACACACACACACACAAAAACAACAGTGAAATAACTCACAGTGACAACCCTTTGGATCCACAATGCCAGCTGTGATGTAAACCATAATTTCACTGTGTCCAACTTGAACACAGAAATACCTTTAAATTGCTTCAGTGTTTTGGTTTTACTTGCATCGTCTCTATAAATTTGGACCAGTGCTGGAAATGTTACTTGATTCATCAGTCGTCACAAAACAGGTGAAAAGATACATGACTCTGGGCATGTTCAAATGTGTTTGTATGTGTATAATAAAATAGTGAAACACCCCTCTCCTACCAATTCAGGGTGGTTGGGCAGGCCACAGTGAGTGCAGGCGTCCTCGCTGAAAATCTCCTCTGATTTGCATGTTTCTTCTGAGTCGCTCCCTCCCTCGCTCTCCTCCTCTCCTGGGTTCTTTCCCCTGTCCTCCACCTCCCCTCCTTCACTCAGTTTACGTCTCTTTGAGCGAATGTTGGACCATCGGGGCCGTCGATGCCTCCGTTTACCCTAAAAATGCACCAGAGAAATTGTCAAGACAAAAACAGAACACAAGAGCCCAAGTTTACGCGCTGACAGTCACAGGACACAAATTTAGAAATGTATTACCCTTCTTTTCCTAATTTGACCAACAGGTTCTGCTTTTCTGTCTTTCTTTGCAGTTGAGCTTTGCTCCTCTTCATCCTCTTCTTCTTCTTCTTCATCCTCCTCTTCCTCCTCTTCCCTCGCTCTAGCAGGCAGAGCCTGTTTTCTTTGCGGTTTCTTTCTCTGGCTCTCAGCTGCCTTTGAGCTTGGCCTGCAGGTTGGCAAAGCAGATGATCTTCAAGAAAAAAGGTATAAATGGGACTGAATTTATTGTCAGAATTAAAGCAGCTGCACCTAAGATTACAATGGACAAAAAGTTAAATAAAGTTGATTCACCAATCCCCCATTTTCATTAGCTTTATTACACACATACCTGCAAATCCTTGCCGATCTCCTCAGCGGCCTTCCTTCCTTTTGTACCTCCTGCTCCCTCTCTTTCCCCTCCTCCTTTCCTTCTTTTCCCCTTAACTTGTTTCTCCTGTGGGGAGGAATCTTTATCTTCAACCTGATTCCTTCTTTCTGGAGCTCAGAGGAGGCTTCCTCCAGGGGACCCTGCCTCTCCTCTGACCCATGCCCATTGTCCTTCACCCTAACTTGGGCTGTCAGGCCACCATTGACTCCATCTCCCGGGGGGTGCTGGTGGTCATTTTCATCTTTCTGGTCTAATTTAAGAGGAACAGCGCCCTCTGATACTGTCCCCACCTTTCCTAAAGTGCTTTTGTTCTTTTCATGGTCACCTTCACTTCCTTCTTCTCCCACTGAGCGCCCAGATACTTTTGTTCTCCTGTCCTCCCTTTCGTCTACATTTTCATCCTGCCGTTGACAACTGGCGTGCCCAGTTTTTGTCCCCTTGTCTAACCATTCCTCGGTTGTTTTTTTACCCTGGTCTTCTGTCATCTTTCTCTTTGCTTCGTCTGTGGGCTCAGACAGCAAAGATGTGCTGACAGAATCTGCTTTTCTCTGTGCAGCTTCAGAGATTTGATCAGATTTTGAGAATGACAGTGGTAGTTTTCTGGCTGTTTGAGCCTCCTTCGCTACGTGAGGAGGAATAGCCGTGGCTGGTGCTGTCTCTGTCTCAAAGGGTCTCTTCCTTACCAGCACTGACTTCCGGTTCACTTCCCTTTCTTCTTCCACAGCTCTGGAGCCCCAATGGTCTAAATTTGGTCCATTTTGTTCCTGCTGCTCAGCATAAGGTGCCCTGTAATGCTCAGATGGGCTGCGGATGACCCCTACATGACTCACAACGCCGACTTGACCTATAACCCCTATAACTCCATTTTGTCCCTCTTTGTGAGGAAGGAGGAGAGATGCTCTCCCATTGGTCAGTTCTTGCCTTGATGCAGTGACCACTAGCTGCTGCTGCTGTTGGGAGACAGATGGACTGCTGGGGAGCGGTAATGAGTTAGGTAACATCCCTTCTCTTCCATGACTGTCCTTGTTCTGGATCACTGAAGGGTTGCACACAATAATACTACTGCTGCTGCTGTTGTTGTTAAGGTGGTTGCCGTGGTAGCTCTCAGCAATCTTAAGCTCCCTCTTCTTCAGTGGTATCTTGGCCTGCTGGTTGCTCCTGACGGCTGCCCGCCCTGCTTCCTCTTCCTTGTTAACTTCGTGTTTTGTCACAGTTGCACCTGGTGCCATGACAACTGACACAGCATTTATGGGGGTTACAGTGTCCCTGGATTCTGATTTGACAATGGTCGTGATTGTGCTCACTCGGTTATCGAACACAGGTTTGTGGTCGGTCTTGTCTTCTTTTACTTCAGTCTCAGTGTTTTCCTGCTTGGTGGTCTGTGCCTGCTCCTGTTTTATCACTACGAAACAAGAATGACAGAGTAATTATGTTCCTAGATATAGAAAGCAAGGCGGGGACATAGCACTTGGGGTGGATCAGGTAGTGTAAATCTGTATGAAAATGAGAATCAAAACAAAATAAGTGTTTCTGATGAGGATGTTGAGTTCTCCTGCCAACTCCTCGAGACAACAACAACAACTGTCATTTAAGGTCATTTTCTACTCTTCCTGTTAGACATAAAATAGGAGGGTGTCACGGTGCCCTCAGCGATGCTGATCACCTAAACATCTATATCTCTATTTCTAGTATATCTGTAGTCCTTTTGCATATCAGTCATCCCCGTCTCCCTCTTACATCATTTCCTGAAAAGGAAAAATTATTTTCATTGTCATTTAGCACAAAAACTTAGTCACACTTCAAGTGATGACTAGAAGTTTCTTTAACATAAGTACCTTGTTTCAGGGGTTTCTCCTCTTTTACAAGATAAATCTTTGTGGCGTATTCGTCTGTGGTCTTGGAGGGTTTTGAGCTGGTGCCTCCGATGGCCTCATCCCCTAAATCGTCATAAGAACAAACACAGCCAATTTTATCCCTTATTATTACTCTTGTATGGTGGCAACAGAGAGATGAGAGGGCGAGAGTGCTGTTTGCTTGCTTTGCCGTTAAAAGTGAAATAGTGATATAAATTGTTATACATTGGCATAGCTTAATTTTATACACGACCATGTTGATGAAGATGCAAAACACTAGAAAACGCATGGGGAAATGACATTGCTCATGTTTTAGTCTTCAAAATTTCCCCATGTGTCCCTAGCTCCCCTGTTTGGTTTGCAACCTGGCTTCTGCTATGACTACACATGTAACACACAATTACTAAAAAGGTTTCAAAAATAGTATTTTCTTTAATGTCTCTGACATTTTCTGATATATCCTATTAAAACCATTGTGAAGTGTCTTTTCCTGAAATTCTATCAGTATGCCTATCAACAGACCATGTTGTGCCACAGTCGTGAGGCTGGGGCTACATGTCTCACACAGACTGTGTGGCTGCTCTAACCCACATGGGTGTGACCATCACACACAAGTGAGGTGAGCAGTGTGAGCATTCTGTCACCCACGTTCACTTGGAGGTACCTCGGCTCTTAGTTGTATCTTCTGTAGTTATTAAAACCTCAACAGCGTTTCGAGTGACACGAAGTAGACAGCCACTTTAAACATTTTCTCTCTGTTACAAGTTATTACATAATGCATGCAAGCATAGGCCTAACATACCTGCATCCTTCTCTGTTGGGCTGGCACTCCTTGATCCAGCTTGGTTCTGGTCTCTGTCCTGATTCTGGTTTTGATTGATTTGACCCTTCAACAGCTCCAGAGCCTCAGCCAAGTCGTTCCGAGTCCTGAGAAGACAGATTGACAGTGACTCAAACAAGACATGAGACAACTGCAACATCCAATTCTTCAGGAGTGAATAGACTACTTTTACTTAGACCAAGGTTTGGATAAAATTTTGCAATGTGTACCAAAACAAATAAAAACAAAAACAGAGAAAATAAGATCCAGGTTGTACATTACAGCAGTGCTACCTGACAATACACTTCCAGGTGGACCCGTCCAGATCATCCTGCTCCTCCGTGTAGAGCCGAATGTTCTGCTCCTGATCCAGCTGAAGCCAGTACATCAGTCCATACCGGTCCCGACCTATGGGCTGCAAACGCATCTTCTCTGGGTCCTCCTCATTTATCCCCATCTTGAACTTCAGATTGTCATCAAACTGACACTCGCAGAGATACTGAAAGGTAAAGAATAAACATGCATGAAAGGAAGAGGATTGGGGGAATTTAAGGTGGAAAGGGCATGAGGAGAGAAGGTTGATGTGGTTGTTGTCCTGGCTGCTGATGTTTCAGCCTTTTAGGTATGTTAGTTACATTAAGTAAAAGCAGACATGTCATACTTTGAGGATGCTGGACTTGCACTCCATGGACATCTCTTGGTAGCCCTTCTGTTCCAGCTCCCATGCCCAGGTGCTGTTCAACTCCTGGCAAACCTACAGGAAACAACGTTTAGATTGCTTCACTGGATACAAGCTAGTTTTCACACATGCTCACGACAAAGGCAAGGCTCTAAAGTTAGTGAGGAAATCCCAGTTGTCACTCCACAGCACAAACATAGAGCACTCACCTTAGCCAGGTATTTTTCCCAGCGGTCGGTTGACACGGACCTCCCCAGTTTTCTGAGCAGCTTCACATGGAGCTCCACGAGGGGTTTAGGAACTGGAATTAGATTAGAAAGATAAGTGCTCATCTTAAGGTTTGATAAATCACTTCAAACCCAGTGCCAACATTTGCAGACAGCAGCAGGGTTTTTATCCTGGAGCGATCTCTAACTCTATCGTCTTTGGGGAGTACTCATATCACAAAACATGGGAGGATGTTTGCATTTTTATTTAGTGGATGATTGGGGGATTTTCAATGAGAATCGGCAGAGATCAGTTTACAACAATGTAGAAACAATGTAGTTGTACGTAATTTCATGTTATACAAAGCTCAATATTCAACCCAATACCGAAATTAAGACAGAACTCTTGATTCATTTACCATGAAAAATGGGTTAATAAGAACAGATTTTTGGTTTTTTTGGGGGCTTAAGATTGAGTGTTGTGATGCACGTTCAGACACACTATACAGAAGCTCTTTTGTATCTATCATTTGTATGTATCATGCACGGTGTAGATGTAAAATAACAATAACAATCTAAGATATAAACAGCCGTACAGATGACTTGTTACAGCGTAACAATTGTGTTTTACTGTTACCCAAACAACCAATTGTGTTAAGTTCATTTAATTCTAGGAATTGTAATAAAATCTGACTGAGATTCATCAGTGAGGTTTAGGGGATTTTGGTTAATCACGTTGTGGTGGTTATTGAGAGTTTTTTTTTTTTTTTCCCCACATTTTCTGGATCAAACAATGAATGAATTAATGAAGAATAATGGGCTAAATAATCAACGATGAAAACAAGATGCAGCAGTCATCAGACTTTATGTTTATCTGCCTTATTGTTGTAATGATACTGTCATGACTGTAGGTTTAGAAAAATTCCGTTGACATTTGACATTAAAGACAGACTGTAAAGCGTGAGACTTTTACGGAGCCGTTGAACTACCAGGAAATTCCAGTTTTGTCGGTTGGCACGGCAAATTGAGATCTTCGAAGTTTCCACACTATCAACACAATCTCAGAAGCTCAACTGGGAGAGCAGCTCAACCGTGGCCGGTTATGAAAAGTTGGGGAGAAACGCGATAGCTAAGTTGTTGTGTGTCGGTGTTGAGTTCACAGTGAGGAAGGAAAACTAACGGTACCGGAGCAGTGCCCAGCCGAAAAGATGGACTTGACGCGGTCTGTAAAGCCTTTTAACACAGCCGCTGCTTGTCCGAAACATCTGCCCGAGCTGCACACCGACTGCGGGTCTCCGCGTTACACTTTTAATCAAAGTTGACCGAAACCGCGATGCTAACTTGTTAGCCAGCGACTAGCAGCCAGAGTTTCTACTGCGCCTGTGCAGAATTGACAGCCACTCTACCAATGCCCCCCCCAAAAAAAAAAAAAAAAAAAAAAAAAAAAAAACATCCACTGTTTTTAAGCTAACGTCGCTCGCTCCGTCTAAAATACCGATGGCACTGGGGAAATGTCGTTAGCCGCGAGGATACGATCGACACGGAAACACCGGGGACGCAGATGTCATTCCCGTTGAACTGCCTGTGAGGCAAGGCCGGTGAAAATCTACACCTGACAACACACCGGAGCTAGCTGGCTGGCTGTGTGTGGTCACTCGGCAGTGCTGCATCATGGCTCCCACACCAAGTTTAGCGTTAACAGATCAATATCAGCCTTGACAACATTATCGACGACCTGTCACTTGACTCTAACCCTAAACACCCCCCCCTCTTAGGATACCGTGCCAAATCCTGCATCCCCGCATGTATCCCTCCCTCCTAACTTCAGCACAAACACACAGCACGGTCCAAAGTGAGTAGGATTTGGAGAGGGGGGCTAGCTCCGTGTTAGCAGCTACGTTTTCTGTCTGCCCGAATGTTTCCGCACAAATTTGGCCAAAACACCGGTGGTCTTCCAGGGAAAAGACGACCCGGGCCAAAATTTGACACAGCCAGCGAGAAAGTGGAGAAGCTCGTGGACTAAACTCCAAATCTGATGCTGTGCTGTCGGGCCGTACACACGCGCGCACGTACGCGCGCACACATACATACACACAAAACATTTTTCGTCATCCTCATCATCTTCACGATGATGATGGTGGTGGTAGTGGTGGCCCCTTCTCTTTCGGTTTCAAGTGTCGCAGCTTTCCACCAGTTCTTCGCCCCAGTACCACCACCACCATCACCTACCGATGCCTCACCTGTCGTCGTGTCCCGCAGATACCTCTCCATCTGCGGAAAAGTCATCTCGGGCAGGTCCAGCGCCGCTCCGTATCGCTCCAGGAACGAGCAGACCTCCGCGAAGCTCGGGCAGAGCGCCGGGCCGGAGCGTCTCACCACCACTGGAGCGGCCATCTTTCCAGGCGGAGAGAAACAGGAGGGGAGGGCTCGCTGCTAGGATGCGACTGTATGTCAGTGAAATGAATGGAGGGAATGAAGCGTTTACCGGCGTCAAGCTCGACGGTACGCGAGCGTGCAGCGCCTGGACTAGATTTTCACAGTAAAACAAAACTGGCGAAGGAACGTGATTAAAACCGACGCAGACATTTTAGTCACCAAAAACAAAGCGATGACACTTTCAAGGATAAATCCGCGAATTGTTTTTATTGACCGAATCGCCATAAGTAGAGAAATACAAAGAGAAAAAAAATCCAAATGAAATCATCGGGCTTTAAAGCTACGTGGCAGGTAGGTTGTCAGTGGCATCTCAGAGATCTCCCTCTGTGGAAACAGGCTGTATCAGGGTCTTTTGTCTCTTCATTTAGTCCTAGACTGGTCCCATGGTGTTGAGAGCAGGGGTCCGTGGGGGGCACGCCATCTGATGCAGGGCCCCCTGTTACTGAACATAGATCTGTATGACTCTTTACGCCTGAATGTTTAGACTCGTTGTCTAACTCACCTGGGACCGATCAGAAACTGTGAAGAAGAAGAAGAAGAAGAATCTGAACAAGTGCTTAACTCTTTTGAGCAGTACTGTAGATGACGACTTTCTCTGTGCACACTTCATGCCATTTTAGTCCTTCAATAATGATGATGTTTATATTTATTCCTTTTAGATACTCGGACCAAAAGTTTCCCCCTTTTGTTTTGAAATACACGACTCCGTTTCCGGTAACACTGTGTGCATTTCGCGAGAGCTTGACGGAGCTTTAAGAAGTTGGGAGGACCAGGGAGGGCAGAGCAAGAAATGCCCAGAATCCATCGCGAAAGCTCAACATCAACAACAGTCCAAAGTGGTTTATTTTCTTATTACACAAATGTTTCCTGAATAAACCAAGTGGCCTCGTACAATCATTCTTCATTACTTTACCACAAAATTACACTGTAACGTGGGTCTGAAAACAAACCGGCCATTTTATTTCTCCTCGTTTGTTTTACAGTTCAGCCTTTTTTTCTGTTTCTTTTTTTTTTACATGAGGTATCAATCAGTTCTGTTGCTGCATGCTGCGTAGATAGTCACGTTGCCCAGGAGGATGCTGCCTTCACGGACTGTTGGAAATTTCCCAATTCCCAATTCTCTTAAACAACAAACTCAGTGGGATAGAATTTAAATACATGCCACTTAACTTGTCAAATACAAGAAACCACGAGCTGATGGTCGATTTGTCATGTTTTTTTTTTTTTTGTGATATAGGCCAATGGTGGCCAATGAAGCTGAAAAGTCTTGCTATAAAATTCCAACTCATCATTTATTTGAACCATCATCACATCATTGTCTTGTCATAGCTGAAACTATCTGTCTAAACCGGTCACAGTTCAAAAAGCACTCTTCTAGAGATTAGTGTACTGACTTGACCATAGGTGAACCTCAGGTGGCTGCTGCCTCTGTTTTTTTTTTTTTTTTTTTTTTTTTTTTGTTTGTTTGTTTGTTTCTTGTTTTTGACCATTTGCATTGACTGTTCTCCAGCACTGCTTTCAGTTACAAGAACAAATTCATTAAAGCTCAATAATAATTTTGAGAAACACGGCACAGTCATTGGAGCTGAAGTTGGATGAACAGGCCACTCTGTTAAATGATACAGCACCGAATCTCAACTATTATTGAACACTGCTGGAATAACCTCTTAAGGCCCCCACTTAGTCATTTCAGTGATCGCTTAAGCAAAAATGTCAAATTCAATGGTGTCAGTCTCTCTGAACTCATCCTTTGCAATTATTGTAAAATGTCCTCTAAGCAGTTGAAAGTAACCGCAGAACATAATACTCAGATGATACTATTCCTTAAATGAGCAAAAACTGGAAAACTCAAAGAATGAATGAATCACGTCATTTTGGTTGTAAATGACAATAGCTTGTATTTCACATTTGATCTTTTTTTTTTTTTTTTTTGGTCATATTTTATAACAGAGCTAGTTTTGGTGGGTGTCGGTGATCGCAGGACTGTTTTACCTAACCTCAAACTTGTCTCCAGAGGTTTTTTTTTTTTTGAGTTGGCTGCTTTGACTTGACAGTAATGATGTTGCTTTGTTCGCGTCCACGATCAGTGATTTGCAGCTGCCGTGTCTCTCTGTCTCTCAACGTGCCGACGCTTCCCCCAGCGCCGCTCGGCCACGGAGGGGAGATATTTACTGCTGGAAAGTCAGAGCTGTCGATTTGCACTCGAAGGCATCTTCTTCTCAACAGGAGCGGAAGGAGTGTTTTTTTTTTTTTTTGTTTTTTTTTTTTGTTTTTTGTTTTTTTAATCACAGGAAGAGGTTCGTTTCTAAAGTTGCGTTCATGCCTCCGTCTGTTGAGTGTGTCAGCTGCTGTCCCCACAGGAGGCTCACGGCTTCACCTTGGCAGCAGCCGGTGCTGTTCGGTCGCAGCCATGTCGGTTTGATACAGGAGTTAAACTTAACGGGAGCGAGTCGACGGGTGAGTTCAAGCCCGGCTAAAACTAAAACTCGGTCGGATGGTGGTAAAGTCTATTCAAAGTGCTTCTCACACACACACACACATCCCATTTCTGTGTCTCAGCACAGCCTCAAACTTCTAAAGCCTTCAACTTTACCATTTTGCTAAAAACACATAAACAGTCGTGACTGATACACCAGAACGCCTCACTGCAGAAACCCCGCGCGCGAGAGGACGCGGCCACGAGTTGATTTCGGTTTAATACAACAACGCGTTTCACCGGTTTAATCTTCAGACGCTTCTAGGAGAAAATGGGCCAAAATGGCGGTTGAATGACACTTCGCTGTCAGTACATCAGCAGAAAACGGTTCATATTCACGTAGGTCGGCGTGTTTCTGAGGACGACAGTTGGTGGACGTAAGGTAGGAACAGGCCCGAAGGAGGAGGACGTGGACAGACTCCTCCAGACTTCCAACAGGCAAGTTTCAGGCTATCTGACAAGTTTCTGACCTGTTTTTTTTTTTTTTTCTTTAAACTTTGCTGTCGAGTATCAAGAAATGCGCTGACTGCAACAAAAACACCAAACAATAAAAGCACCATGGTTTCAGAAACCAGATTTTAACAGCCCGTCATCAGCCTGACTGTGATAATGATAAGACTCCATTATCTAAGATAAGATCAAGATCACAATGGAGTCACTTTTTCTTCAACGTTACCAAAGTGATCGCTTGCTGAGTTTGAAGCTTGAACGGTGTGAGAACTGCTTTAGGAGGTCAAGCCAGCAGGTTGTGAAAGGAATGAGACGGGTCAAGTTTGTCTGGACAGGCGACCACACACACACTGTTCACCTGACATCTCTCTCTCCTTTACCAGGCGAAGCAGCAGCAGAGGCCTCAGAGCGTGTGGAGAAAGTTCATCCACGTATCTCAGACATGGAGACAGAAGGGTTTCTGGACTCCTGTGTCTGCAGTGATTGTTATTTCTGTGCTGTAGGTGAGAGCAGAGTGCTGAAATGGCCATCGCCCATGTGGCCACAGAGTACGTTTTCAGCGATTTTCTGCTGAAGGATCCGAACCCGGCCCGATACCGCAGCATACGAACTGAGCTGGCTCTGGACAAGATGGTGACCTGTGTGGCAGTGGGTCTGCCCCTCCTCCTCATCTCCCTCGCCTTTGCTCAAGAAGTTTCAGTTGGTGAGTGGGGTAAAGGAGCCAGGGCTGGAGTCGAGATCACAAAGTCCCGATCTGGCTCGGGTCGAGACTAGTTCGCTCTGCCAGAAAGAGGCAAAGAATAGCTGGAGTTTTTGTGAAAAATCTAAAACAAAGTCTCATCATGTGAGTTTCAGAGCAGTAATAATGAGACTAGTCTTCAGATTAAAACATTAGAAAGACTGTCTTTGCTCCTTTCTATAACTTTTTACTCTCATTCCTTCCACTTCGTCTCATGTGCTTGTGCATCTGTGCTGTTTTCTGTCTCCATTTCTTTCAGGGACTCAGATCAGCTGTTTTGCTCCTACTAACTTCTCCTGGAGGCAGGCTGCTTATGTGGACTCTTACTGCTGGGCTGCCGTGCACACACACACACTCCCTCTGTGGCTTCACAAGGTATGCACACATGGATACAGAGGATTATTTGATCATTCAAATGTGTCATTTTGAGACATTAGTTTGCTGATTAAAAGTTGTCCACACATTCAGTGCTGTATGGGGAAATGCTTTGTAACACTCCTACCAGAATAGTAAGGGTGGAAATAAAAGGATTTGTCTAGTGTGCGGTGCTGCATGGAATTTATAAAAGTCTGACAGTAATTTTCCTTTAAATTTTAGTCTGTCAGTGTTAAAGGCTATTTCCTGGTATGGTGTATTTCACCGATAGTACTTTGTTACATTTCACTGATGTACTGACAACTTTTGTTTCTTGGTGTTTAGGGTTTGGTTGTGAATACTTGGTAAGAAGGTGAAGACTGAGGCTAAGTGTACACTACAAAAATGCAATCTTTATCCTCGGTAATAGATTTTTCTATAGTAAATACAATTTATTTATTTAATTTTTTTTTTACAGCTTGATCTATTGTCGAGTTAAGTTACATAATACAACAATTTGCCTTTTCATCTTTGCTTTTTGTAAAATTATTGTATCACAGCTATCAGACATTTTCTGGTGGTTTATAATCGAAGTTCAAGTTCAGTCATTGATAAGAATATGCCCTCCCACACCTAAATCTGTAGAGAGTGTCTTTCTTTATGATTGGCCTCATTGTTTTTATTGTGCTATTGAATAGCTCCTATTTCTGTGCAAAATCCACTGGAGGTGGGTTATTCAATTAAACAAAGAGGTTCCTGTTACAGGAGGAAAAGTGAAGTCCAAACCACATCCTAACAATGTCACCCATTCTCCATCCTAATGTCCCACTCCCCCTCTTACTTCTCTGAGTGTTACCGCTCGTGTAAGTTTTCTTCTCTCGCTGTGTGTATCTCATTCACCGACTGCTACTCAAGTCAGTAGCATCATGTAACCAGTGCTATAAAGGCCAGAACAGCTGCGCTGGTTAAAATCTGTCAAAATGTAAGAATTCTTTGTAATTTATAAGTTATGTTGCTTTAATGTTTGTAATTATTGTTGCCCCTTGTCGGTTTAGTTCTTTCCCTACATACTGCTGTTGGTGGCAGTGCTGATGTACACCCCAGCATTGTTCTGGAGATTTTCTGCTGCACCTCTCCTGCAGTCGGACCTGGGCTTTATCATGGAGGAGTTGGACCGATGTTATAATCGTGCTGTCACTCTGGCCAAACGCATCGCATCAGGCCACCTTGCACCAGACAGGTACAGCAGTAGTAAAGACGATGGGACGTGTACTTTTGCCTCATTTTCAAGCCGTTAGGTGTTGAATTTAAGAAGAGGATTTTTTTTCCTCATGTGATCTTGACATATCTTTCACTCTCTGCTCCTGTATTCTCTTAACCCTTTTGCCAGCGACCCTACCGAGGGCTGTTTCAATTACCCCCTGGTTGAGAAGTTTCTGATGACCAAGCGCTGCACACGGGTGATGCTGTTTTACTACCTGTTGTGTCGTGGCCTTACTCTTGTCACCCTGTTGTGTGCCTGTGTCTACCTGGGTTATTACCTCCGCCTGGCCTCTGTCACAGACGAGTTTGGCTGCGAGCTTCGTGTTGGCCTGCTTGCCTCTGACCCTGGCATCCCTGAAAAGGTGCAGTGTAAGCTCATCGCTGTGGGAGTGTTCTCTTTGCTCAGGTATTTGTCTAGTATAACGTTTGGTTATTACAGAAATGGACTGAGATTAATTTGATGTGCGATTAAACTAAACTAAAATCTATCATATATATATATATACACACACAGTACTGTGCAAATGTTTTAGTCAGGTGTGAAAAAATGCTGTAAAGTAAGAAATCTAAATAATAGTTTATTTTTTATCAATTTTAAAAATGCCAAACTCTGCTACCAAGGGGAGGTTGAGGAAGACAGTTTCATGTCACAGGTCGTACACCACGGCAAGACTGAGCACAGCAACAAGACACAAGGTGGTTCTACTGCATCAAGGTCTGTCCCAGACAAAGATTTCAGAGCAGACTGGGGTTTCAAGATGTGCTGTTCAAGCTCTTTTGAAGAAGC
>CM076657.1:5763047-5784868 GCA_038496675.1 Rachycentron canadum | reverse complement strand
GCTCGGGGGGAGGGGCTGGGGGAGAGGCTCGGGGGGAGGCTCGTCGTCCACCTGACCGCGGCAGGAAAGAGGCGTCGTGTTTACGACACCGAGCAGCCACGTGACTCCTGAAGTGACAAACGCGGGTTGTTGTACAAAGTTACCGGACAAAGTCAAGAACAAATGTCAGTGGCTCCTCGCTGACACTTACTCACACGTCTTTGTTTTGTCCGATTGATGTGTTTGTCACAATGAAGACACAGTCAACGTGTCTATCTGGGTGAAGCTCAGCGGTGTTTCCCTTTAACAACAGGAGGAAGGAGCGTTTCAGAGGGCGTCAGTTTGTTGACGGGTCGAGGTAAGTGGCAGTACAGGCCCTTGCTTCATGGTGTTATATATATATGTATATATATATAGATATATCTGTATATAGAGAGAGAGCTTGCAGCTCATTCTTGGACGGGCTTCACTTTAAGAGCCTCCCTTCAACGCTGGCTCAGTGTTTGGGGTCTTTCGTGAGCCGCATGTGACCCGTATAAAAATAGCTCCCAGTCAGGGTGTGTCCGATATGAATAACAGCAGAATTTGCAACTCAAAGGTTTGGATTTTACATCTGATAAGTGTTCACGCAACTTATGCATTTAGGTCTTCAGTAGACATCACTTTATTACTTAAATCTATATGAAAAGCGCCCCGAGATAACCTCTGTCATGATTTGCAATATATAAATAAAATGGACTTTGTCAACTGCAACTTAACTGGTTGGCAGAAGCAAAAGCTGTAACTGCATTACACTTCTTCTGTCACCAAAAGTTGGTTGTTTTGTTGCATTTTCAAAGTGATGCAGGTGTTTGCATTTTTTACTAGACACGATTTGCATAATCTAACGAAATTGACAGGGTCCTGTCTGATAAGATGTGCCTCCATGAATCAGAGCTGGTGGTTTGATCCTCGTGCAGAAATGTCATTGGCCAAGACAGTGAACCCAGATGCATCTTGCATTAGTGTGCAAGACTGAGAGGTAAATGGTAAAGTGCTTTGGTTAAACACCCTATGTACCATAAATGCACCCCCCCCCATTTTATCAGAAGCATTTCAGTGTAACATAATCAACCACCAAGATTTCTGTCGTCGCAAAATGTTTAGGGGCATTTTTCAAGCCTTGTTTGAGCCCTGTAACAGTAAATAATGTCCCGTCCTTGTCTTTCAGGCAGCCTCACATAGCCATGTCCTCTCCAGAGATCGCCTCCCTCTCCTGGGGTCACATGAAGGTAAAGGGATGCTCTTCTAGCTACAAGGACTGTAAGGTCTGGCCTGGAGGCAGTCGGACCTGGGACTGGAGAGAGACTGGGACTGATGTGAGTGGCTGGTCATAAAATTTAATAGTTGACATCATGGGGATTTTTTTTTGTCCCCATAAGGAAAACCTTTTAATGAGATGTAGGTCCCCACAACACAATACCTGGACCAAACATACACGTAATTGTAGAGCAATGCACAATGGCAGCAAAGGAACAGTCGAATGCTTCAGAAACAGGACGGACCGAGCCACACTGGCGTTTCCTTTCTAATGACAGTGCTCCGACATCATTCTTTGCTTTTCCCATTACAGCATTCCCCAGGAGTACAACCTGCTGATGTTGAGGAGGTGCTGAAAAAGGGGATAGACTTGCTGGTGATCGGCAGAGGCATGAATGAAGCTCTGCAGGTAGAATAATCCAAAAGACAGTCCCATCCATTCAGACCTAAAGGGAATACCAATCATCACGCATCAAGAAGTCATACTGAAAAAAAAACATTAGACTTAGATACCAGTTTGTGCATCCAAACTCAGATGGCCTGAACTCAGATTTTTCCCTAAAACCACTACAAAACAGTCAAATTGAGCCTATCCAAAATCAGTTTCTTCAACTTGAATGTTTTTCACCCCCTCAGGTAGCCAGTGCTTCCAGTGTAGTCAATACGTTTCTTGTCCATTTCCATTAACATCTATTAAGTTCATTTTGGGATGTTGCCACAAATAACCTTTGGTGTGAAAAATTTGTGTGTGCGGGATGAGAGTGTAGTGGTCTAAAGGAGATGGACACTGTATCTATACAGGTGATGCAGTGTAAGCAGCACACTAGCAAAGCAGCAGCAGCAGCAGCAGCATCTGTGTCCAGAGCCCAACACACTATCAAATAAATATATGAGCTGTAACAGATGTGAGCTAAGTGTTTATGCTGTCGTCTCTTCTCTCAGGTTTCCTCCGCCACTTTGAACTATGTGAAGCAGAAAGGTGTCGATGTCAGAGTCTTCCAGACAGAGAAGGCGGTTGCTGAATACAACAAACTGGCTCGGCAGGGTGCCAAGGTGGGTGGAGTCTTCCACTCCACCTGTTAGGGTGTCTTGCTGCACCTACTGAGATGACCTACAGAAGATGGGCACAGCCTGCAGTGAGCCATGGCTCACAGTCTCTGTGAGATATGTAACTGATTACTTCTTGTAGCTCTCAGCTTTTGTCAGCGTGGTTACAGACCACTCGTAGGACTTATTTCAGCCCAGGCTGAGTTGACTGCACTGTAGAAGAGCACTGGCAGCTTCTGTGTACGATTTTTAAATCACTGAACTCAAAAGCACTTCAGATGACCTTTGTATATTTGACTCTTGATAAAGAGAGCAAATCTGTTTTCGCAACAGGACAAAGTTCAGTTTTGTCATCAATTTCAAATTGAAGATGAAATACACACTTTTTACCCTAGAACAATTTTTTTGTAAAGGCAAATCATGTAGTCTTATTAAAAGGTAATAAATGAATGCACACTACATTCTTCATGAGTTGAAAATGTATTTCTGCTTGTTTGCTACAGAAAATAAAATGATTAATCTCCATCATGTTTGTCGTCATAATAAATAAGTGCAGAGTAAAAAAAAAAAAAACACCTCTTTCTACTGAGCTATGAATGTGTTTTAAAGAGAAACCAAAATGGATTCTTACTATACGGTTTTGAACTTAGTTTAATAACTAACATAGCTTTCAAATGTGAACACTGCAAAGAGCTGATCATCTTTCCTTTGTTTGGGGCTTTGTTAGCGCCTGGCAGGTTTGGGCATGATGTAGACTTTGACTGGCTTGCTGAATGGAATGGTTCCCTCAACAGCGGACTCTGGTGGTGGGATGCTGTCAGTGCTATCGCTCCATCCCTGCTTGGAGGCTGAGGAAGACAGGGAGGTTGAGGAGGAGCTGTATGCCAGCAGGAGACGCACCTCAATCTGGGACGGCTCTGAGAGACCAACACAAGACAGGGCAGAAACAGTCAGGGATGGCAGTCGAAATGTTCGCATGGAGGAAGAGAAGGTTGTGTGTATCCTCTTCCTTTCAGACAATTGCGATTTGGCATTTTCTTTTTTTAAGCTAGGGAGCAGTTGAACTAGCAATTGCTGCTAATTTGAATCGGGGCTGTGATTGGAGCGTACGTGCAGAGTAAGAATGGATAGAATTTCCAATCAAGATTTCCCTTTACACGCCTATTAAAAGCAAAAGATTTTAAATATTGAAAACCTTATTAAAACAGAAGTATCAGATGTGTGAGTGTTATACTGACCTGTCCATGCGGTGTGTGAAAGGTAGACCTGTGTGATGAGTCTGTGTCTGTCAGGGCCAGGTTTTCTGAAGTCTCCAGGTTTAGGATGGATCACGTGACTCTGGCCGTCTGGATACAGAACCTACAGCCAGTATTCATATCCACGAGCAGGCGGTTAAGGGTCATGGCTTAAGGACAATATTATAAAGGGTACGGTCTATATAGGGCTGCACAGTTAAGCAAGTGCAATATCAAACTCGCAGGAGCTGCAACAGAACGTACACATCACATTGTGGTGCCACAGAGATCCCCTGACATTCTCCAGACATAAGGAAACATGATTGTTTAGCCCAAAAAGCTAAATCAGCTAAAATAAAGTGCAAAAATGGTTGTTGTTGTGACTGAAAACGCAATCACAATATCTGCCAAAATAATAGCCTTTTTTGCATGTTCTGGTCTTCAATATGAAAAGGTGAGAAGTACCAGAGGTAAAATTGTGGCCCGTCACAAAACCTGCACAGTCCACATCTTTTCTTATATTGCAATGTGTGTTAATGTTTTTGTTTAACTTAACTTTCTGTTTGTGCACAGAAAATATTTTAACAGTGTGTGTATAGAGATTTTTATGTTGGAAGGTTTTTTTTATATATAGAGTATGCTGTGTTTATAGTGTCACAACTAAATTCTCATACTTCTTCATTGTTGTGGAGTTTTTTAGTCATACATCATACAAAACCCCAAATGACTAATGAGAAACCTTTTAGTTGCACATTAAACTGACCTGTACTTTCACGCTGTTCTGAGGATCCTGGACATGCTCTAGTGTGGCGTCGATGTCGAGCGCTACCACCAGGCCAGATGTGAACCTCAGTGGATTGTCAGACTCCCCTGTTGGCTCTATGATGGTAGCCATCGCTCTATGGATCTGTTACACAGCAAGGAAATGTTAACAAAAACAAAAAAAGTACTATGTTAGTCAAGCTGCACACAATTGCTGTTGGGTATAAATTTCTTGACTGACGCACAACTATTATGGTCTAAATACTGAAACTCATGCTGTTGTATACTTGCAAAGAAAGATAGATGACTAGATATGACTTTATTAATCCTTGGAGTTAAGTTAAAAAGTCAGCAGCTAAATAAAAATACATTGAAATTCAGTAAAATACAAAGAAATTCTAGTATAAAAAAAGAAGATAGATATATGTATAGGTAGAGGTATATGTAAATGGACCACTGTGCAATAATGAGAGTGCAGATTGTATCTGTGAGTTACAGAGATGCCTTATAGTGTCTGCACTGGGCAGGAATGATTTTCTGGTACAGCCCTTGATGCAGTGGGGTTGGAAGAATCTGTGTCATGGTCCATGACTTTCATCAGTTTTGCCAGAGTTCTGTCCTCAGTCACCTCCTCTAGTGTGAGCAGCCTCTGCTTGAAAGTGTAAAAGATGAAATTCAGTTATGGTATGATTATACCTGTTCAGGCACTTTTAGCTGCAGCAGGCCACTCTGTCTGAGGGTTGTCTGGAGGATCTTCACTAACTCCACTGGTTTACAGGACAACAGTCGGGGCATCAGCTCCAAAAGCTTATCCACAAAACTGTCTTGGAGTTGGGGCAGTTCTGTCACAAACAGCCTACAGGTTGCAGAAAACATGGAATAAAAAAAATGAGCGGAGTGCATTCAGGGACAGGCTGGAAAATGTATACAGACCAAGAGAATTCTACCACAAAATGTCTATTCTTCAAACTATGTACAGCGATAAAAACAACAAACAGGCAGAGTGGAGAAATGCAAATATTTTTAAGCAAGAGGTATTTTCAGCATATTCAACACTTCCTCAGCCAAGAAAAAGGACAAGCTGGAGGCACTAGTGAAGACCCAGGGAGCACACCGTGAGTGCAGTCTCAGATGTTTCACTGAAACACATTAAATCAAAACATGGCAGACTCCTGTGTGGATCTACCTGGCTTCACTCTGATAAGATCAGACAGAGATGGGTGGAGGACTGGCTTTTTTTGTGAACCAGAGATGGTGTAACTCCGGTCATATAACTGTCAAAGAGAAGATTTGTTGTCAAGACATTGATCTTTTGGCCGTTGGTCTGAGACCTTATTATGTTCGCAGGGAGTTCAGTCATATCATAACAATCCTGGTTTACATTCGACCCAAAGCAACCGCTTCGTATCATCCATGAAACTGTTGCCAGGATACAGACTCAACATCCTGATGCTTTCATCATAACATCTGGAGACTTCAATCATGTGACCCTCACCTCCCACCTGACTGGATCTGCTGTACGCCAATATCAAGAAGCTTACAGAGCTGTTGCCTTACCACCACTAGGCAGGTCAGATCCCAACCTGCAGACCTGTTACAAACCCTGTAACACCATCCAACCCATCATACTCAGAGACAAGTTCAAAGAGATGGGTGGAGCCCTCCTTTGTTTCCTGGATCACAGATTACCTGACAGAAAGGCCACAGTTCTTCAGGCTGGGGAACTATGACTCTACAACAGTGATGAGCAGCACAGGGGCTCCACAAGGGACTGTTTTGGCTCCTGTTCATATTTTACAAAGAGGCTGCACAGATAGGCTCACCTCATGGTGCTGCAGGACAGAGAGACTCAGGAGATCCTTTGTTTGAGAATATTCATTATGTTTTATCCTGTTTTATTCATTTTAGCATTTTTATCTTCTATTCTATTTGACTGTATAATTTATTGTATATGTATCTTCAATTGATGTTTATTTTCTATTTTGTTTAATACCTCATGATGATATGTTTTTTAAGGTTGCTCTACAAATGAACATGGCATTATCAGATAAGATGTGCTGTTGTTAAAGACAGAAAGGCAGGAAGACACACACAGTAAAAATTCAGATCGAGATATCACCTCTGAAAAGCCTCAACCTCCTGCAAAAACTTCTCACAGCTGCCGATGAGAGGATCCGACCTTAAGAACGATGACAAAGAAAAATCTGAGTGATGCTGTGTGTGTATACATGTGTGTTCCACATGGACACTTTAATATATGTGGTGAATATGTGTGTGTGTGCGCGCACTGACTCTTGCCTGGTGCGAGCAGTCAGGACGAGCTGCAGGGCTTTGGCCTGGAGGCGAACATGATGTATGGTGGCCACCTGTCTGCTTTCCAAACCACAGTACAGAAACTCCAGCTTGTAGGTTTCCTCTAAAATCTGTAAACACAATCACACACATTTAAACAGGCAAAGGTGACACTACCGGACACACTGCTATGGTAAGACCAACATGTGGGTGAGCTGACCTGTTGAGCTGCTGCCGTGGCCGTGACATTTTGTTTGAGGCAAAGAGGGACAGCCATGTTCCACAGCTTCTCCTGCAGAGCCTAGGAAACAACAAAAAAGTCAAACGTGAAGACTTTTGGACCACAGTTCTGTTTCCTTAAACTTTAGGTAATGTTATCCTTTCGTCCAAAGTTGCTGTTAGGAGCATTTCTGTCTTGAAAGTAACAACAGCCTTCAGAATTCATTAAACACCTAACACAGAAATCAGAATAGAAAAATACAGACACACTCGTACCTTGATCAGCAGCAACTGGCAGTGCAGGTATGTGGCACAGAAATCAGCAGCTCCAGCGAGCTCTGTCTGCAGTTCCCCCAGCCGCTGCAGGTCTCTGACAGACACATGGGAGGACAGAGAACCTCAAACTCATCTCATTCATTGACCACAAAAAATTTTTGATAAAAAAAAAAAAAAAAACAAAACAAAAAAGAAACTCCAGAACCGTTTAGTTTTTTTTGATATCTTAAATAGTAAAAAAATAACGATTATAGTGAAAATACGCAATGCCACCAAAAGGCTGAAGACCAAGACTAATAAAATAATAAAAGAATGACTAGACCCTCCCGTATCAATCATATTAATAAGGTAACAACTACAGCTGCGTGTGCGTGTGTGTGTGTGTGTGTGTGTGTACCGTATAGTGAAATCCAGCAGGTCCTGAGCTCCAGGTTCTTCCAGGTTTTGAATTGTGCTGACCCTGTCCAGACTCTGTTGAAGGAAGAGCTGCGCTGATTCCACAGAACCCGATCCACAACCCAAATCTACAGAGTCCAGACCGTACACCTGCTTCCTGCCTGGCAGCTTAAAGAAAGGAATGGTTAAAGGTGAGACTGCGAGTGCAGTATTGAATGTTATATGAAGGGATGTGTGTCTATCTGATAAAATGTGAGTTGAACTTCAGTGTCGACGAACCCTTCCACCATGCAAGCTGTGATTTGATTTGCATGCATGTCTCCTGGTTTCTCGCTTCTACTTTTTTTTGCTGCATTTGCTGATAGTTGTGACAGTGACACTGGCTTAATGTGCTCTTCTGTCTGTTTTTGGTACTGACTACTCTTTGTACTGGGATGGTAATTTCACCAAATGTAAGTGATGTTTGAACAGTAACAGTATTGTGGCTGACGTTCCGACTGCTTGTTGAAAAGCTCTAAAAGAGCAACCATTTCATGTGATGGTAAAACAAATCTTGTTGGGTGCTTAACTCTTGGTCAAAACAGGCAAACACCCTGTACTTAAGAAAACTGGGAATGGTATTCTTCAATATTTTATGACTTTACAGAACAAATTAATAATCCATTAGATGGTCAGAAGATGGTTGTAAGATGAATTCATAATAAAATGAATGTCAGCTGTAGCAGCTCTAGTTGGAAACTGGCACTAGAAGCTTCTATTTGTTTAATGCTGAAAGCAAAAAAGCTTTAAAATACTTTCAAAAGCTTGTAAACTAGAAGAACCCACAGTAGTAAGTTCCTAAGAAACTGATGAAAATGTCAATGTTTAGAAAAGTGATCAGCACCAAAATGTAATGACTTCTGCCCTGGGCCATGCCCCATGCTGCCAGAGTCAATACTGACATGAACTGCAGGAATATGAGCTCAGTCTGAATGCTGTGGTTTTTCAGTTCTCACTCTTAGTGGCGGTACAAGGTGTGACAGACTGTCCCTCAGGTAGGCGTAGTGTCTGAAGGTGTGATCGGAGAACAGCGCAGGCATGGTGGGGCATGATTTGGCAGCATTAAACACCAACACCAGCACCGCAATGTCTGAGATCAACAACC
This sequence comes from Rachycentron canadum, assembly GCA_038496675.1. Classification (NCBI taxonomy): domain Eukaryota; kingdom Metazoa; phylum Chordata; class Actinopteri; order Carangiformes; family Rachycentridae; genus Rachycentron; species Rachycentron canadum. Next base: position 5,776,219 of record CM076657.1, on the reverse strand, counting down.
AGAGTCAAGAAAGAAAACCAGATACTGTAACAAACAGGAACACACTGTTTCTAGATGCTAGTGACAGTAAAACAGTGAGCAGAAACTGTTCTGAAAGCTTTCATAGTAACAACTTCACAATGCAGCTGTGTGCTCAGTTTGGGATTTGTCAGGTGTGTGAAGGATACAGGCTGGATCGTCCATGTCAGGCTCTGGTGTGTCAAAATATGGGTGTGTGCTGAGCAGCTCAGAGACCAGCGGCAACACTAGTGTTGGGTGGCGGGAACCCACAAACTTCAGACACCTGAAAGGGCAGAATAAATTAAAAACACAAGCAATCATCAGGTCATTGACATGCATCTTCTGTGAGCCATGAGCTTGGCTATAGTCTCACTGCTTAACAGTATTTAACTTGTTGAGTTTGATGTTCTTTTTCTGGATCTTGTTTCTTCTGTCTGAAAAAAAAAAACTAAAATATGTGAATGTAGTCCATGTAAACGTCACCTTGTTGATTAATATAGGGACACTTTTACAATTCTATGGTGGGAAAATGAACAAAACTTGCTACGATCTAGGCCTGTGCTTAAGGTGAGTGTAGTCCTAGACCTTAGTGTCCAATCTCAAGCTCCTGAAAATGGAACAGCCAAAAAGTTCAAAAAGCCAACTCTCTCACATACACACAGTCTTACTTCCAGACGGAGTTGCGGTCGGTGGGATACTTGTTGAGGTTCTTAAGCAGCTCCAGCAGGGCCAGCTGGATACACTCTTTAGTGGAGACATTGGTGTAACAGAGCAATTCATGGAGAGCTTCTCTGATGTCGCGAGACGAGTCCTGGAGACCAACGGCGGCTTAATCAGCGTGTTCAATATAAAGTACTGGTGTTGCGTTTGTGACAAACCAGGAATTATGGATAGATTGTTTGCCCAGAGTGTGTCAATTTTTAGGTATACCTCCAACACAGCCAGCACAGTGTCCAGCTGGTCCTCCCTGAGTGTTATATGGGTAGAAATCTCTCTCAGCACATGAATGGACTGCAGCCTCACTTCCTCAATCTCATCATTGAACATGTCGACCAGGAAGTCCAGACACTTTTCGGCAAAGCTGGGAGATGAGCGAGCCAGCTGGCATAATGCCTCCACAGCTGCGATACGAACCTCTGAAATAGTGGGAAAGCGCTCAGATTATTAAAAATGTAAAACAATACAATAAATCCAATCCTGATTAGAGGATAGAGAGGAAGGTGAGTGAAGAGGAAAGTTGGACAGAAATAGCAGTCCCCGACTTCCTCAGATGTTACAATTTAAATTTTAATTATTCATATTTGCTGATACTGTGAAAAAAAAAGCCTGAAACTTTGTAACTGGATGACGTTTGGGAGACGTAAAACAAATTCAGTGGAGAATTTTCACTTCAAACCTCAATTTAGCAACAAAAATAAGTTCCAATGTATCAAACATATTATCAAGTAGGAGATAATATGTTTGATACATTGGAACTTATTTGATTGATTATGAATAAACAAAATCAATATTATGCATAAAAATGAGACATTAGTAACATTAGGATGTTACTAATGTCTCATTTTTAAGGCTGTGTGCAACCAAAATTCTTTGCTGAGAAAGATACTGCTTCCCGTACCAAACATCTCGTCCTCCAGTCCATGAACGAAGGCACCGCAGGCACCTGAGGCAATGAGGTTAACAGTGTTGGTGTCCAGTTTCTCCTTGGGGGCATCATCTGCCCACTTCCTGCCAGAGGAGAACTCTCCGGAAGCAAAGAGCTCCTTAGCCCGTTCGTGGGCTGTACGCTTCCTCTGGACACAGAAGAGAAGAGGAGGGAGAGGGAGAGGGAATAACTTGAGGTGTGCTGACTAACAATGTAAGAATTTCTCTTTTTGCTCCAAGGTTTTCAATGAAAACAAAAAGTATTCTGTGGAAAAACAAGTGCTCACCCTGAGATCTGACATCAGCTTCTTATCCAAAGTTTGCTCCAGAAAGTGAGGACTGACCTGCAGCATTGAACCCTGACAGACAGAAAAAAAATGTAACCATAGACTGTTTTTTTTGGACTATGTAACATTACTGGATTTATCCTTATAAAAAGGTAATAGCTTTTGTCATGCAGATACAGGTGGAAAGGTTTGTTATGGCTTTATTCAGACTTCTGTTTGTGTCTGTGACATCTGGGGATTGGATGGATTTCAAAATGTATTTAGCTGTTAAAAGCCTCTCACAGTGCATATCCACAAAGGTTTCATCCTTTATTGGACAGATTGTTCTACTGCCTATTTTATGATGCCAGCGCACAAACAGAATAACAAGATGTCATCAGTAGAGTCTATTCATTTGGATACTGCACAGCATGTAAAGTATTTTATTGGGTATTTATTCATTGGTGAAGTTGGAAAGGGTGAAAAATGAAAAGGGGGGAGGGAGCTTGTTTGATAATTACTTTGCTTATACACTGCTCAGAAAATGAGGGGAACACTCAAACATCACAGTATAACACCAAGTCAGTTAAACTTCAGGGATATCAATCTGTCCCTTTAAAAAGCATAAATGATTCTGAATCTTTGCTTTGGTGCAAATGAAGGGACAATAGGTGCAATGGAGAGGCAAAAGCAGGACAACCTCCAAAAAGGGAAGGGTTTGCATGTGGTAGCCACGGACAATTGCTCTCTCCTTATCCTTCCTTACTGATTCTTCTCTAGTTTTGTTTTTGCTAGTGTCCTTGTCACTGCTGGTAGCACAAGGCCATACCTGCAGCCCGATCAGGTTACACAGGTAGTCCAGCTCTTCCAGGATGGCGTATCCATATGGCACAAAAGATGCGTTCAACATGGAGAACATACCAGTAGACCGGCTGTTACACAAGGATAGCTGGGCAGAGCCATAGAAGTGCATCAACCCAGCACCATGAGCGCTGCCTGCTCCTTTGTAGGAGGAGGAAATCCAGACCTCACACTGGTGCAGGACAATGCCTGACCTCATGTGGCCAGAGTGTGTAGGCAGCTCCCAGATGACAAATGCATTGATGCAAATGACTGCCCTGTTCCCCTGACATAAATCTAATTGAACGCCTATGGGACGTTATGCATCAGTGCCTCCAACGCCGCCAAGTACCACCACAGACTGTCCAGGAGCTCAGATGCCCTGATCCAGGGAGGAGATCCCCCAGGACATGATCGACCGACAAATCAGGAGCATGCCCAGATGTTGTCGGGGGGTGCATACGGGCACATGGGGGTCATTAGGAGTTGGAGCAAACTGTGATTTAAATTTTTTTACTTAGATTTTCAGTGTGATTGTGAATCCAACCATGACTGAGTTGATTGTCTTGGCTTCCATTGACTGTTGACTACATTTAAATTTGAATAATTTGTTCATCAAGGTCCAATTTCAGTGCTTCCTTAATTATTTTGAGCAGTGTACTAGGGTGAGTAATTTTACATCTATTTTGCTCTGTGCCATCAAGGGAAAACAAGTTAGAAATCCCTTAAACTAATTGGTTGATTTGTAGTTAATAAACTTTATTTATTGTTTTTGTGGTTATTGCAGAGTGGTCTAAATGAGGTAAAAAGACTCTGACAAGCTATAGTGACCTTTATGCTAAAGTGACTCAGGAGCTTACACAGACAAAAGACTGACATGTTGAATAAAATTTGTCTTAAAGGGACTCAAGTGACAAACTGTGTGAGTTAATTTGCTGCTATATCTTCATCACCACACTCCTGTTTAAAAGGCCTAGACTGAAACAAGTATCGACAGGGATGGAAATAACTTTGACTACAGTGTGTGTTGGTCTCACCAGTGTTTTGGCAGCCTGCACGCGGACCATCCACGAGCCATCACTGACCATGTGACTGATTTTCCCAAATGCATCATCAACCAGTCGGATCTCTTCATTAGATGATGGTATGGGCACAATGCTGATTAGACCAGAGAAAACTGTTAACTAGCCAGGCCTGGCCAATGTAAAATGTTATAGCTAGTCAGTAAATGGCTTTTTGTCCCTGGTGTTGTTACTGTAAAAGTTCTACACCCAGAGAGTGGAGCTGAGTCTACACCCACACTGACAGTACATCCGTCTGAATATCAGGGTCATCTCACCTTTCTGGGTACAGCTGGCTGAGCACCCAAACCATTTGCACTGCAGCAGAGCGGACCTGCTCATAATCATCTGACAGCAACCTGCAGGCCTGCAAACACATTTTAAACACTTGAATCTACCAGTTACATCAATAATTGTCAGGCCTCAAATCTGTTCAAAGAGACACACAGATGCAGACACACACACACACAGATTGGGAGACTTAACAACAGAGCAGGCAGATTCATTTCATGAATTGCTTTAAGTAGTTATTGTTATAGGATCTATTTCAACATGTGGTCCACCTGGTCCATTTTAGGCATGTCCACCCTGAGCTAGCATTATATTTACTTTCCTGTGAGAGATTTCTTTCAAGGAGTTTCTGTCTGCCTTCTATGCTTAATCATATTATATATACACGTCTTTATTATAGTCATAAAGCCACGGTAGTTATGATTGCCTGTTACTTATGTGTTTATTTTTCCCTTATAATTAAGCACATGACAGACACTTGTTCTTATTATCATCATTTTATGATTATTCAGACAAAAATAAATTTGCCTTCTAATTGCACAGGTACGTCAAACTTTGCACATTTTCCGTGAACACACAAATCTAAATGTTAAACATTGCCGTTACCTGTTCATAAATGATCTGATGAATCTTCATTCCTCTCTCATGCAGCTGCAGCTGGAAGACAATCAAACAGTGCACTGAATGAGCTGATTAATGTGTATTAAGAATCCAGCGTTTCACCTACTTTGTTTTATTGGTGGTGGCTCTTGCTCACACACACAGTGACAACGGACCTATCTGTCACAGTGGGATAAATCCCATCATATTGGTGGTCCAATTGTCACAGAGTAGTTGCAGTGCAGCACTGTAAAAGACTGTTTTATTATTGATTTAAGAACCACACTCCCACCGTCTCACTGATGACTGTAATTGTGTGTTCTGTAAATACATGAGTGTGGTGCTTGCTAAGTTTTTGGTGAGTACAGGTGTTGCCAGTGCCCTACCATTGCTTTGATGGCTGCAGTGCGGACTCTGGGGTCCTGGTCTCCAAAGTAGTCACTGATGATACTCTGAACGTCCCTTATTCCTCCTGGAGCACAAAGGAACATGTAAAATACACAACACAACAAAACCACGATAACACATCACATCATAACTTAAAGTGCAATGACACATAAATGTGAGTTGACTTAAGATTTGAGAGTTTGAGTAAGCTCTGATTCCAATGGCTTTTTATACTATTTCCAATCAGTTCTGCCACAAAAAGACAAATTGAAAGAAAACTCTGACCTAACACGTTATTGAAGACTGTTTTTACATATCTTCCTTTGTATATTTAAAAGATTTTAGGGCACAGAGGACACATGATTAAGTTTAATGATATTCCCATATTGTACCTAAACTAAAGTAAGTCAGAGTCACAGTTCAGCCATTTAATTACATTAAGAAATGGTCCACACCTATCGATGTGCCCAGTCCCTCGTCTTTGTTCAGAGGAGTGTCAACCATACCGAGGCATCCTAAGAGCTGCAGACACTTGTTCCTCACCCCAAAATATGTATCAGACAGGTGCTGGCAGGGGAAAAAAATACAAAACTGTTTAATTGCTCAGAACAGAGTTACTTAATGACCAGTAGTGTGTGTGTGTGTGTGTGTGTGTGTGTGTGTGTGTGTGTGTGTGTCACCTTGCAGGCCACCTCTATGAGCCTCTGTCTGACTGTAGGACTCTCAGGTAGATGTGTACCAATAACCAGTAAAGTGTCCAGCAGTTGGGCAAGGACCTGATGGGACTCTGCAGACACAGAGAGAAACAGAATAGCCCGAACACATACAAAATTTCTTAACTATATATAACAATTATAGTGTTATTTGATTGGGAGATTAAATGTTTATAATAACATTTTATTTCCTATTAAAGTCTAAATGATTTTGGTGCTTTGCTAGAGATGAATGAGAACATTTCCACTGCTCTCCTGGGAAGTCACTCAAACTTAAATAATTCTCTCTCACATCCTGCCTAATGTGTTCATTACACTGCTCAGTGCACAGGAAGAGTATAACTACTTGGCAACATCAACTCACTTTATGAATTACTGCTGTTACACTGTGGAGCACTAGGCAGTGCTCAGTGAAAACCATAAAAATCACACACTTGTAGTCGCAAACAATATAATAATGAATAGCTATGATTTATTGGCTGAAAAAGTAAATTAAGAGCAGACAGAATCCAATGTGAATATGTGTAAATAAATGAGTAAAAAATACAAACAGAGAGTGTAAATGTGTCTTACTCTCATTGCCAATTGTGTTAATGGTGTCGTCAACGATGCAGTCAGGGCTGAAACCCTGTGTTTTGGACAGCAGACCCAGCAGAGACGCAATCTTCAGTCTCACCGAATTATCAGTCTCCTGGGAAGGACAACATCATCAACATCAGATGTGTTTTATCTGTTCCTCTTGTCTTAGATTAAGCACAATGAGCATGCGCTAACTTTAAGACACAATAGCGCTCACAATTATAGTGTGGTTTTATCTTTTATATGTGAAACACAGTTTCAATAATAGCCACAGTAGACTATTTATGAACATTTATTCAACAGTGATTTATAAAATTGTTGTTTATAACCTTGTAGTAGTGCTCCAACAGGATCCTGACCACACCTTCCACACTCTCTGCTTCCACCGGCTTGCGTGCAAACTGCAGCAGGTACTGCAGAGCATCAGTGGAGTTTGTGGCCTTACAGAGGTCAATGTGCAGAGCCGCAGATTTACTGGGTTTGGACAGGCGCAACTTCTTGGCTGGAGTTTCTTCATGGGGAATCTGTGCGCATGAAAAAGCTCGAACTGAAATATGAATTCTACAAAATGCAGGTGGCATAATGTGATCATATCGCAATATGAGGCAGCACTGTATTCTCTGACTGCTTCATACTGGTTTCTTCTAAAACTAGCATCTTTATTTGGCTTCACTCTAAGTTGGTTCTTTAATAATAACCTTATCTAGGAGGAAAAGGGGCCACAGTGCCACAGGTGGATTTGAAGGTTGATGATTGTGAAAAAACATGGTGGAATAATAATAAACCATCTCTTTATCATAAAACCAAAGTCACTGAATAACAGCATCAACCAACGGAGGTTAGTTCAGGAAGACAACTGTTGGTAGGTTTAACAGAGTATGTTCAATTTGACGGTAACAAAATAATCCAAAAGCGAAGGCATGTCGTTTGTGTGGAAATGACTTTACTCACCTGCAAATGTCAAATCACGTGTTTAAAATACGTCTGTAAACACTGTGCGAGTTAGCAAAGGTTAGGACGTTGACAGTCACGGCTCGGAGCTAATAAATGTGAAAATCAGGAAATAACACTGCAATTATCAACAGACTATGTAGCAAGAAACAACTGACCAGCCAAACAGAATCCATTACTCACTCTGTATACATCTTAAAAATGAGCTAACATTGACAGGGATAGACAGTCTGAGGCCGTTACTCACTGGGACAGCTTTTATTTTGTATCAAGTCAAATGTGCTTTGTTATGGCTGTGAGCGGCCGCTTTAACGGTTCGACAGTTAGCCATTTAGCATTAGCGTGTTAGCTCTCCAGCGCATCGTTCATCTCGAGTCATGAGGCTACAGCAACAAGAGGGCTCCATATTCTCACCTGTACAACTTTGGAAAATTCCTCATAAACTCGCTTTTTCAGATGAGCTGCCATTTTCGGGGAAAGATGGTTAGCTCAGCTGTCCTCTTCGGCAACATGAAATTGTCCCTTTTTGACTTCCGTAGCTACGGCAACTACAGTAAAACGCGTTTGCAAATTCAGCGTATTTATATTTATTGGAAACAATATCTGAGATTGAATGTGAATTGCCTCGATGAAATATATGGGTAGGGGCATTAGCTGCGTTTATTAGATGGGTTTAAAGGACAGGTTCGCATTTTCTTCAAATCTATCCACAATGCTGACGCAGACGCACACTGAAAGTGTTGTAATCGCCCGGATGGTCATTTATTTATTGTTGTTCCGTCGGTAAAAGCGCCACTGCAGCACAGACCGTAAACGTTACGGGACAGAGGGGTTCACGTGCCGCAGAGAGCGAAGATGACACGTGTCCACCGGGCGGCGGCGCCATTGTGAAGGTGGGCTCCTTTTAGTCAACAGCTGGCAAACTTAAAAAAAATAAAGAAAATACTGTGATTTCTGTAAATGTAGTGAAATCTGTTGACGCAGGCCACGCCCACTAACGCCTAACTTTTTTTTTTTTTTTTTTTTTTTTTTAAATGTACCAAACCTACTTTTTCGAGTCGGACCCCGGGCGTTGATCCGATCGGCTCCACGTTTGGCGTATTTTATTTACAGTAACAGTGAGGGTAAAAAGTTATCAAAGGAATTTTAATACTTCGCTCCGTTAAAAATAAAATAAAAAAAATAAATAAATAAAATAATAATAATAATCCCCCAGATTCACCCGGACGTCCTCGAGGGCTCAACATTTCTCAGCGCCTCCGCTTGAATGGTGACAGAACATACGGTCTATTCGAAAGTCACTTTATATTTTTCGACATATGAATCATAACTGGGAGTTAATGTCTCCAAACGCGTTTATTTAATCGCTACCAAAGACAAGATAAGATAAGATAGACAGGAAAACACCAAATGTATATTTAAATGGAACCACGCGCCTCATGCAGGATGAAGCAGCTACTGGGGATGTGGCTATTTCAGCTGTTTATATTAAAATGGATTGTAATCTTGCGAAATCAATTTAACAACTGTTCAGCTTGACTTGAAAACATGTAAACCTATTCATATTGGCTATTTGTCCTCAAATAACCGTAAATCCAACATAAAAAAAGAAAAGGCCAGTGATACACAATGGGGATATGGGTTAAGTTATTCCAATTTTACTTTGATTTATTTATCCCAAACAAGCATGCAAACAAATGGTCATGTTTCCTGCTGCCTGGTTAAAAAAAAAGGATGAAAGGAGATGAAAGCATGCTGGTCATGGTCATTTACATTACAAAACCACAATAAAAAAAAAAAAAAAAAATTTTTTATATATATATATATATATATATATAATAAAAATGACAAGTAAATAAATAAATAAACACTGTCATGAGATGGTCTAAATAAAGCAAATATCTAAAGTAATTCAATCTCAGAACAAATACATATTGGAAAGCAAGCCAACAAATTTATAATAGACTTACGTTATTGATTTTGTCATTTAGCAATAGCTACAAACTGGAGTCATGTTGCAATCCAGTAAAACTTCCACTCAGAAATTGTTGTGTTCATTCAGCCTGCGCAGAAATTTCACAAATTAAATCTGACTTTTTTGAGTCTAATGAATCTTTGTGCTTTGTTCTGATTATTCAGTTGCTGTGAGAACTGCCTGATAAAATATGGTTTATGATACACATTTACAAGCCATGATATCATTTTAAGATGTATTAATAGACATATTGTATTTGTTGCCTGCCTGATAAATCCTGACCAAAATCTTTCAGCCATTAAGAAAATATAATGTGCAGTAGTTAGTTTCATTTAGCCTACCTTTATGGTTGCTGTATGCTATTATGAATGAAAATATGAAAACAAAATATAAAATATTTTGACATTACAATTTACACTTTAAAAAGAAATCCAGCCTGTCAACATTCAAGAAATTAGCATAGCTTCATGTGTAAAATGTAAAATTTTTGCTTGTAGGCCAAATTCTGAATTGCAACACACAACACATCTTAACAGTGTCTGGGATCCATGGAGAAAAAAAAATCCTGCTTAAACCTAAACTAACCAGTAATCAACACAACATCAGCTAATTTCCTGGAGCTCAGTGCCAGCTGCAGATGTTTTGGCCCTCTTAAGGTCTCTTCTCCGAGTGGAGAGTCTCACTATGATCACCATGACTGGCAGTGCCAAACAAAGCATGATACGGCTGATGGGTAGCTCGACTGGACAATCCATGGTAGAAGGAATAGGAATCTGGACTGTGGATGGATTTTGGAACAAAAAAGCAGATGTAAAGTCTTGAAACACTCCCCTGCTGTTATCTGTGGTGTTCACCTGACATCTCCACTTCTTGTTGTTGTCTTCCCTCTGGAGTTTTGTGACCAGAGTGACGTTGCAACGAGTGTGGCCAATCACTTTATACCTGCATAGAAGGGCGATCATCAGCGAATCAGTTGTTAATATTTAATACATTTTGTATTTTTCTGTTTTTAGTTGGCTGATAGTCTCTCTCGTTTCTGGGAGGAAAGAATTGTCCCTACTAATATTTGAGTGAACTTATCTGCGCTGTTTGTGGTCTGGTCATATTAGAAAATACAGATGTGCCTTCCCAAAGACCACTATTGATATAGGTGTCACTCCCTCTGGCCGTGATGCCCTGGAAATCATTACGCGTCCTTCAGCCACCATGATCTTGCAGCTTGATCTGGTTCTGCATAGACTGTACTGCAAACTTCAAACTAACTGGTTCACTCTCAGCGTCAGTCAGCAATATCACCATTCTCTCACACATACTGATCTATTTCTGAGAGGAGCTGCACCACTTGCCTTGTTTTGCCCTGATGGCCACTAAGTTGAATATTTGAAATTTAGGCCCTTGCCTCTGTGCCGTTGACCTCCATATTTGAAAACACATCAATGAGCCACACTGTTGCAGAAGGTGATATGTTTCTTCATTAGCATGAACGCATACAATTCATTTTGACCCAGTCCCACATACATGATCCTAGAGCACCTGTGGATTATTATGCTGCTGGAAATTATCCATCTATGTCCTCATGATTCAGTCACTTCAGCCTTTGTTTGAGGAAATAATTCAAGCTTTTTAAAGAATTATAGAAACATATTTGTGAAAAATGTTTGCAACTTGAAAGGTGCTGGTGGACCTGGAGCTGAGAGCCACAGACACTCTTGAGAGTCGGATGCCCACATCGTTGATTTTGGTCTTTCCATGGAAATTTTTGATGATAAGTAAAACAGTAACATTGTATTCTACAGTTTTGAATTTTCGTTTATTTATTTTAATAATTCTGACTTTTTCATCTATTTTTTCAATTTGAATGTTTTTTTAAATGTGGGTCATTTTGATATTGTTTATGATATTTTCCTGGTAGAATTATAGTTCTGAAACAAAATAAAGTCATCTGTCTCAATACAGTGAAACATGGAACAAAAATGACACAATTTCATAAATGTGTAGGTGTATTATTATTATAATTATAATTATAGTAACATTGGTTACTATTTGTGTTCCTTCTATTCCACTGACATTCTGTTGTTCCATTATGTTTAATATATTCATTCTTAAAACACTTAGCTAAATAACAATTTTCCGAAATAAAGCAGTGACTATTCACAGAAAAATGATAGAAAACTGGAAACCTGCTGTCTTCAGGAAGCAGGATCCCATCCTCAGTCACCCAGCTGAGCTTGAACACGCTGGAATATGACTTGCAGCTCCCGGCATCATAGTAAGTGAACAGGATGCAGCTCAGGATGAGGTTTCCTCCAGGCTGCAGATCATTGATTTTGGAAAGCGCAGTAATAGTGAGGAGCGAGAGGTATACATCAGTGACGGCATGTCCATGTTTCAGGCAGACGTAAGAGCCGGCGTCGTCGACCCTTAGGTCACGGAGGCAGATAGAGCAGTTGGATGTGATGGACATCCGTCTGGATTTGTCTGAGTCGGCCCTCACCTGTCCCCCCCTGACCTCCTGTGTGTAACGCACCTGGCCCCCCTTGTAGAAGGTCCAGGTGATGTGGGAGCAGTCTAGGGAAGCCAAGTTGGTACATGGCAGGAGGGTGCTACCTCCAAGTCTGCTGTACACAAACACTGTGTCCTTTTTGCACCACACCCCTAGAAACAGAAAAGTATGTGAGCTGGCATTAGATTTACTACAAAAAACAAACTACAAACTCATTTCATATTTTTCTACTTGAAACAAACTTTCACCAGTTTAAGCAAAATTATAATATTTCAGATTTCGTGACACCTCGGCACTAGTTCTCAACCAAACTTGGTGCAAGGATAGGACATAGACAACAGAAGAATCCATTACTGGGTAAAGGGGCAGATAAAGGATTTGTTTTTATCGCTTTCCTTACCATTACAAGAAGCAAAGGTAATGTGCTTAATTTTATAGGGCCTGAGGTGGTAAAACGATCGAGTCTTCATATGACACAAACAGAGATGTAGGTTATAACTACATTAGCACTCAAAGAGAGACATAAAAAAAAAACAAAAAAAAAACAAACAAAACTGGTCACAGGTTAATGGAGCAGGACTTCGCTCTACCTCTCCTATTAAGCATAATGAACCCTCAGATTTATGACCCTTGACCTAAACTGATCCTTAAATTGGAAACCACTCGACAAAACTACCCACCAATATAAAAAGTAGTTAAAATGCACCAGCAATTGTAACCAGTAATTTTATTTTTGATTCTTGAAGTTCCTCTTCTGTCACTGCCCCAATCAAATCCAAACCTAAACAAAGAAAAGTAAACCATACCTGTAAGAAGCAGACGGGCGAGAAGCATAATGTTCGTCAGCTTTTTGATGCCCATCATGTCTGTGTTTTTACCTCTACAGAGGCTCAGGTTGTCTCTTGGTCTCTCGCTCTGATTTTGCTCCTTCTAGATGACTCACTTCCTGAACAGCACACACGTCAGCCTACATCTTCAATGGCATGAGCGAAACAGATATGCAACATTATTCATTAAAAATTCAGCATTTTATATTGAGATGTTACAAAGTACAGTATCATGCCCGGTTAAAATACAGCATTCAGCATGAGTGACTTATTAGCAGATGCACACATGACTCTGATTTTTAAAAATTGATCTGTTAAATAAAAACATAACAATCATTAGCATAAATTTTTATCATTCTTATCTTTTGAAACAGTGGGTTACCACTTACTTTTAAGATCAAATTATGAATTTAGATGAAGACCATCATGACATGTGGTTAAGGCCCTAGAAAAAGCTATCCCTATTTGTTAAACCACTCAATTTTATGAAAGCTGATATATATATATATATATATATATACTGTCTCTTATTCTG
>CM076657.1:5750045-5762653 GCA_038496675.1 Rachycentron canadum | reverse complement strand
AGATATATATATATATATATAGTTTCAGAAATAAAAAAAAAAAACTTGGACATACAGCACAGACTACCAACGTCATTAGACATGTTGTGTCTTTAATTATTCACTCGTTTATTACTTTCCCCCAAAACTAAACATGACATTTTTCCACACCTTGTTATGTGTAAAGATTTTTTCACTTTAAGAAAATAAAGTCTATGCTTTCCTTAATTTCCGGGATTAGCAACCTGCCTTATTCTCTCACTTGAAATTTCCATAACAAATGTTGCACTATATCAAAATGACAGTAGAAAAATTGTGAAACAAAGGTGAAGAAAGAAGAAGAAAAGCAGCACTAATCAGAAATTGAACAAAATTTCTGATTAGTGCTGCTTTTCTTCTAATATGATCCAAGGTGTGAAATGCAAGTGTGTTATCTAGGGGTTTTAAGAGGAAGTATGATTGTGACACACTGTGGTAAAAATACTGTAGGTAGCATGTCCACATTTCCTTGAACAAAGAAAGCAAATGTACTTTTATTTAGCCTGTGTGTTTTTTCACATGCGTATCCCTGCTCTCATTCAGATAATCTTTCTGCATCGCTCAAGGACACACCAGCCAAACATGACCAGTTTGCTCTAATCTGTGGCCCAGGACAGTACTTGTACCTGTTCTGTAACTAGTTTATTGTTGTTGATTTTGATTTGACAGGAAGTGGCCCAAGGTGAAAAGTACGACAACTGTCGTATATAGTACCCTGCTCTATGGTGAACAGAGAGGCCACTTTCTACACACTCAGCATTTGGGTTTTATGGCCTATTTGTTTCTTGTAAACTGGGTCATGGATTGCTCAATGTTGCGTGTATGACACAGTATTTCCCTTAATGATTGAATTCCTCTTCATACAAAATTGAGCTGTGAATTATTTCATGTGAAGCGTAATCACAATTGCAAGGGGGGATTTCCTGAATATATGAATACAAACATGATGCCATCAAATACAATAAAACAAACTTTGGCTTAAGGTTGGATGTTGACAAACCAATCAAAGGCTATGAAGTTCATGGACCTGGTGGAATATAAAATAGCACAGACACAAAGCAAGAAATAATCCAAAAGATACAAAAAATGTTCTCAGACAAAATGAAAGGGAACAACTTCAGATGTAAATTTAATTTACTTACCACTCAAAAATAATGGCATTTCAGATTTTGAGGTGAATCTGTGGAATGTGATGAAGAACTTAGGTAAAGCAAAAGTATATATCAACTCAATCAAACAGAAAAAAAAAAAAAAAAACATGGACGAAGAGGGGACGTTGTTTTTCTCATGGCTGTTAAACTTGTGGTGGAAGCTGCAGCTGTTGTATTTGCTGTAATTGATCTCTAGATCAAAAATTATTAGTAAAAGGAAATTATTAGTAAAAAAAAACAAAAAAAAAACAAGCAAACCAGCTAATAACACATGTGAAAGGGAGCAGGGTCGTTTTCAGACGTGGTCCAAATCCAAACCATCAGCTGGTTTGTTTACTGAGAACTGTTACTTAGGTCAAATTCTAATGGTTATTACAGTTTTTACCTTTTTATTGGTATTTGATTTTATTGGTGTCCATGTCAATATGTTCACTTCTCAAGTTCACAAAAGGTGCCTGATTAAACAACCCACTTCTAAACTTTGAGAGAAAAAAATTTCGGCAAAAATATTTTTCTGCAACTGTCTTATTTATTAAAGTTTAGCAACATTAAAACATGATTTCACTGACATTACATATGATATTATACAGTGCATATCTATTAATTATAAGATACAGGTGTTTGTTTTGTGGATATGTAAATAAGTCTTGGTAAATCCCATATATACAAATGATGTAGTGACACCTGGTGTCTTTATTAGTTAGTGTCCAAAATCAAGACCCCTTTTTTTTTTTTTTTTTTTACATGGATGAACAAATATGCAGCACGACTTCAAAAAAATTGGAGTAACCTGTAGCAGTTGATCGAAGCTGAATGAAAACAGAAGAGCAGCCTTCTCATCACCACCAGGTGAATATGAGCTTGTAGAAGTAGTTGTAACTCTTGGACAGAAAGCTCTTCTCCACGATGTGAGGCTGGATGCTCACCTTGTAGCCTTCACTCTCAATGTCCAACTTCACACAGTCCAGCAAGTCTTTAACATTGGGGGCAGCCTTCCAGGGCCCGAATGTCACCACTGACTCCTTATCTGCCTCCAAACAGTTGATGGCTTGTTCATAGAAACCCAAATCCTCCTCTGTCTGCAGCACACAGATCATGATGGTGGAGTGGCGGGTGGCAATGGCCTCGGCTCTGGCAATTCGTATCAGCACCTGGAAGCCATGAGCAATTTCTGTGTTTATCTGCAGTAATCCGGTGTGGATCACAGGAAACACAAGAGTGAAGAGTTGTGTCGAGGCTGGAGTTTGATTCCTCTGAACTAGGGTTAGGTGCTGGTTCAGGAACTACAGTATAAATTTGCATGTCAATTTTCTTTTAGCAAGCAAGACTACTTAAATTTTGACACTGTGTAAGTCACCTTTCTTTGTGTTTATGAGTTAGTGGCAGAACCATATTGGAAAATATTTTGAAAAGGTGAAAAAACTGCTATTCATACATATGTGGACTTTTCAAGGCGCTCCCTTGAAAAGTCCACATATGTATGGACACAGCAGGTGCTCTTTCTTACAAATGGTTCTAGGCCAGTAAAATGGCAACTTCAGATAATCTGCCCACATTTATTTTGTTTACATTTAGCAGTTAGTTTTGTAGTTCACATCAAAGTCAGTGTTTTGAAATTGACTTCAGGCCATTTGTCTCTTTTTCCTTTCTCTGGTGGGAAACTCTCTTTTTCAGCTCCGTCCTACTGTGGCTCAGATATTTTAGTGCAGGGAGTTAAAATGAGTGCAGGGTGTCTGTACCTTTAAATATTATGCACTTGGCATCCAGGTTTGTGTCAGGTGAGTTTCAAATTGCTGTGCAGCCTCCGTTGCCAAAAGCCAGTATTTATCTTATCCTGAGAAATGATTTGCCTGGTCCAAAAGTTGTCTTATCTCGCAAGGTAACATTGAAACAAACTCACTCTCTCTGTTTCCTGTGTGCGCTCAGTGATCCCCCGATTCAGATTATCAGACTAGTACTTGAGCCCATCACCTATTTTAAACGCTCTTACCAAACACGCAAAGTGATTACAGTTATATGTGACTTCCATCAACAAGGGAGTAGATACACACCAGAGAGAGACAAGGAGCAAAGAGTTAGTGTTCTGTGTTGTCACCACAACAGTGAGTATGGCTGACCTCAATGTTTTCTTTGTAGTGAGGGACTCTGGAGAGGAACTGCTGTCTTCCAACCAGCTCACCAAACAGCTTCGGAGTTTCCTCTAAACGTTTGATGAGTGGTTTGATGTTATAGTACACTGCCTCCTTGTAAACCTTCAGAAAACCACACACATTAGTTCAAACGGCGCACTGTGACAACGTTGCAATTAAAGACTTCAACATGCAGACAAATCAGATCGGTTTCAGAAGTGACAGGAGGACGTCTGTTTCAGTAAGGACTCCTCCATGACTCCTTTTAACTGACTGACTGAATGTGTTGGGCTCAAACCTCCTGGATGTTCTCTGTGGGCAGCTGGCCTGACCTCAGGAACTCCAGTACAGCTCCAAAGTGCGACCCGTCGCGGTCGATGAAGAAGTGTCCCTGTTTGTCGGTGTGTAGTTTGGGTTGTCCACTGAACAGCTCGGTGAGGTGGGAGTCTGGGTGTTTCCTCAGTGTGCTCAGAGAGGTGCTGAACAGGTGGCCGCCAACGTTTAACAGCACAACTGGGGAATACTGGCGAGAGAGAAAATTCATTTCACTTGTAAAACAGATTTTCACCCCTAACAAAAAGATAAAAAAAAAGATTTTATTGAAAAATCTTAATCAAGTATTGATATTTATGAAAATAGTTACTTGAAGAACCGACGCGACGTTACATAATTTAACCACAAAGCCATTTTATCTTTCAACCAATGTCTTGCTCAACACATACTGTATCTGCAATGTAAGGGATCACTGCACAAATAATTGCTCATGCTATGTGAAAAAAGTAGAGAGAGAGAAAAAAAAAGCTATTGATTGAAATATTGCTATCAAACTACCAATATCAATATTTATCTTAGGAATCCTGTAAGAGTTGGTATTAGATTAGATTGGTATATTAGACTTATTAGATAACACATAATATGAACTAAATATTTAAATTAAGAATGTAGAATGAAATCTTACCCTATGTGTGACTGCTAATACCTGGTCAGTGGTCCACAACAAATTTGTGATTAATTTAGATACTGATTTGAGTTAAAAAGGACTCAGATCATCACTAACACAAGCACTTCAGAAACTTTACCGCACACACACACACATATTGTGGCGAGTAGCTACAAGAAGGGCGGCACCATGAGGCACCTGCACATTCATTTGCTTGGGTTCAAACGATGACATGTCTCTGCTGAAACACTTGGTAGGTTTACAGGATTAAATCATTCATGAGTCAGATTCAGAGGGCGAGATTCTTATTCATCTCAACTCTTGATACCCAAGTCATGGCTGAGAGGTTTATTATCCTGCTGAGCAAACTCTCACATGCACAGTAGACAGCAAACAAAAAAAAAAAAGTTATGTGAGGCAGAATGTCCTGCTCATGGCTCCAATAAAAGCCCTAAACAATCATGTGAAGGGAGCAGAGTAACCAGGAGGCCATATGTGGCTGATGCTGGTATCCACATCAGAAACCTCTTCACCAAGTGGACAGGCTTGTTAGTATATCAGCTATTAGAGCTGGGCTTATTTAATAACTGATGATTGTACATTGAGATTGTATGGATCCAGCAGACTGAGAAAATGTTTAAACGCGTGTACTGGGTAACAACACTGTAACCTTTTCACACTACGGGTGGGAAGGCAGGATTAAGGAAGTGTGGAGGGGGAAAAGAGGCGGGATGACTGTGGAGCAAGTAGCATGGTTTTTACACATACCTTAAACTGTGTCAACATCATTATATCTAATGCTGATGGGAACAGCTTTTTGAAAAACCTTGTCACTAGCAGTCATTCTGATAAATGTCTGGGGGACTTACTGAATATGTATTAATGGCTCAATTAACTTTGAACTGCCATTGGCTGTAGATGTACCAAATAATTTTTAAAGTAGAATAAAGACTAAATTAGAGTTCCATACAACCTGATGGCGTTTTTAAATGACAGATTTCATGAATGGGAGCGAACAGCCCCCGCTGAGCTCTAGAGAGGTGGGAGCCTCGTCTCTGGTGCATGAGCCTCACGCCCCTCGGCCCGACCCGGGCACACGTCGCCGAAACGGACGGCTGTTAAAATCCGCTTTGAACAAAACCAAGATCTTACACTGGAAAAAAAAAAAGAGACAAGCAGACGAACGAGCGAGCGGTTTAAGAGACGCACAGAAGATTCGTGTCCTCGGCGCTGAGCCCGTCCAGCTGCTCGGTCGCTGGGCAGGTGGGGTGGCGGGGCGAGTGGAGCCCGCTGCTCTCCACACTAATGTCACGGTGCTAAAACGCTTTCTCTTACTGGCGCTGCCGGCGCAGACCGTTTCTCGGCGGATTTGTAGTCCGGTAAACTCATCCTGTCTTCGGTTGGTCCGAGTGAGAGCCGCGAGGCTTCACGCGGCTCGGCAGGTAGGGCAGGGGGCGTGGCCAAACCCGGACCTGATCCTTTTGACTTGAGATGAGTCACTCTGTTGGAAAAATGTTTGACCAATTTAGATAAATAGATTTCATTACTTTATTATTATATGATTAGAATTTCTTTGCCTCGTCAAATTCTCATACTGTCTTACAATTATGTCACACAATCTTAAAGGTACACAAACTTACACAGACTAATCGTTTCTATCTATAACTAATATTTTCTCATGTTTAGCCGATATGACGTGTTTTGGCCAGTCTCCAAAATTGTAATGTTTGTATTTTGTCATCGTATTATCAGAAAAAAATGTATCTCATACCTATAATTCTGACTTACTATGTCAGAATTAAATGAAATGTCATAATTATTCTGCCATATTAACGGGGTTAATAACCGGAGCTTGGAGCTTCAGAATTTATTTCGGTTTTTTTTTTTTTGCCCAAGATTTCTTCAGTTTTCAGTATAATGTAATTCACTGATAATTGTCAATGGATAATATTATTCGACGAGCTTGCTTTTCCCAAATTCAAACAAGCACAACGTGTAAACTTGACTTTTTATAGCTTAGCTTAGATTTTGCGACCAAGCCTGTGTTGTAACTTTTACTCTGCGCACGTAGCCGACTTTATGGAACAAGTTTGTAAAAGCCACAGATCGTTTGAATAACACCTAAGATGTATTATGGGCTAAAAGCGTCAAGAGCTGCATTAAGATGAAACAGGAGCGCCGTAACTGAGAAATGTGTTTCACGTGGAAACACCGTCTTCCACACGTCAGGACTGAAGCCGAGAAAAGGAGCGGAGTGAGAGCTTTGGCTCTCGTGTAGGCATCACGTGACCTCAAACTACCACGCTTGGAAAACGCAGCGGGTGACGTCACACGTCGTAAATGAAAAGGGAATACACCCTTAGGTGACTCTGTCCGAAAACACTCGACCCATAACCTTTGTTGGGACTGGCATTTACGTTTTAACTTAAACACGTCAGGTGTATTAAGTCTGAATGTGGATGGCTCTGTCAAAATTCACTGACCAGAACACAATGTCCATAATTTTAAAAAGCTACATGAGGCCAAGAGAATAAAGTACAGTAAAACATCAGTTGCCTGATACACACACATTATATATATATATATATATACACACACACACACACACACACACACACACAGTATCGAATGAATTCAAATTTGAGTTTTTGGCCAAGATCAGTGTTGCTCAGGTATGAGACCCTCCTGTAAAAAAAACTTAAAAAAACTGTTAACTTTGAGCTGCTTGTCCTAATGTAGTACTGAAAAATTGCATGACTTAAAAAAAAAAAAAGTGACATGAAAAGGAAATAATCAAATCAAAGTGTGTATTGTGAAAATGTGTGATAAAGTGACAACCTCAAGTGTATTTTCCAGATTTTATTGTTTTTGTACACAAAAAACACAGGGTCCTGCTTCCATGTGGTGGAACGTTGAAAACCTGAGAACCAAAAAAAAAATTAATTAGCTTCAAACAAATTTACAGCAAGTTCATGTAGGTTGTTTTCTTGGCTATTGACCAATTTGATAGCCAAGGTAACAGCCAATTTGTTTCTCAGATTTTCAGCAGTTAGACTGTATGTAAAGCTCTCATTTGACTGGCTTGTTACTACTTAATCTAGGACTTTCCTTAATGCAAGCATAGACACTTCAGACCTCTGTTGCTGACAGAGTAAATCAGATCCTCTATTTTCACTCCACAGAACCAAAAACAATGTTTATAGTACTTGGACCCTTCTCAGACAAATGCCTCAATGTCTTCAACTGAAAAGGACTCTCTGCTCTGAGGAACCTAGAGCAGAACCACAGAACATGGATCTGAACCAGTAACCACCAGAACCAGACAGTTCTCTTCCGACTCGTCATCGTATCATCACTGAAGGGACAAAAGCTAAAACTATAAGTTGCTTTCATGTTTAAAATCTGACATTGCAGATACCAAATTAAGCGAAATAACTTGATAACCTAACTAGCCCTGCCTACATCACTATCCTGGCCTACAGTACATGGTAACTAATGGAACCAGTTCACTACCATGACAAAAATCACTGTGCTTTAAGCTTCTGTCTGCTAACTTGTCTTCAGAAACCTTAAACTTAAGACCAGTCAATTCAAGATTACATTACATCTCATGGTATTGTGCCACTTTAGTGTCTATAGTGTGCGTTATACTGACAAAAGAGGTTTTATTTGTTGGTTGATACAACCGACAACATGACAATCTTTAGTTAACTGCCTCTTCCCATCTTAAACCCAGTCATGGGGCCCTGCCATCTCTTACCCTCTTAAGCAGTTGGGACAGGTGCGCCCTGGGGCATGACTGGGACCTCTGGCTTGGCCCCCTTCTGCTCAGACATGGGCG
This sequence comes from Rachycentron canadum, assembly GCA_038496675.1. Lineage (NCBI taxonomy): Eukaryota > Metazoa > Chordata > Actinopteri > Carangiformes > Rachycentridae > Rachycentron > Rachycentron canadum. The sequence goes on along the minus strand of CM076657.1, from coordinate 5,754,574 downwards.
TGGTGGGCAGGGTCTCCTCCTTGGGCTCCACAATGCTGACGTGGTCAGGCAGGGGCTTCTTGGGTCCAATCTTACCACTGGGGTCCCAGGGAAGCATGATCTTCACCTTGATGCCCAACACACCTGAGGATGACCAAAAAGCACGGCCAATGAGATGTACAAGAGCCAACAAATGCCAAGCTTTGAAGTTCAGCCAAAACAAAAATGCATCATCATCCTGGGAACACTTGTAAACAAGGTCAACATAAAGCTAATGAGACCTGGCAACCACCCTCCAAATGTCAAACACCTGAGAACACAGGTGTTATTTGTTAAAAGTTGCTGTTGTGTCCAGATGAATACTCACCCTGCCTTAGCAGGACGTGGCGTACTGCTGTGTCGACGTAGTAGTTGACTGGGTCTCCACTGTGGATCATCAGACCATCCACAAACTTCATGGACTTGGCCCTCTGACCCCTCAGCTTGCCAGACACAACAACCTCACAGCCTTTGGCACCGCTCTCCATGATGAACCTCAGAACACCGTAGCATGCCCTGAAATCAGAGGGGCGAGAGTAATGTTAATATACAGCTATTTACTAAATACAAAAGAGTTTATCCATACTTTTAGAGAAAATGGACAAGTATGAGAACATCTACAGTAATGTTATAGAAGGTGAAAGTTCAAACTGGGTTTAAACTTTATGTAGGGAATTAATGGCAGTACTACGGTGGATACTGAGTGCGGATGCATGCACAACCCTGCAGTGAAAAAAGGCAAATAATGTAAAAGCAAGTTTTAATTCTAAACTTCAGGTTTCTTACATTTAGCTTTGTTCATCGTGCTTTAGTTATCGCAAGCAGACACCTCGCCTCAGACTGTTGCTATGTTATCAACAGATCTTCAAAAAACAAAAACTTATTTTTAAGCAGCTGTGTTATATTTGTACTGTTCAACCCTTCTCAGACAAATGCCTCAATGTCTTCAACTGAAAAGGACTCTCTGCTCTGAGGAACCTAGAGCAGAACCACAGAACATGGATCTGAACCAGTAACCAGCAGAACCAGACAGTTCTCTTCCGACTCGTCATCGTATCATCACTGAAGGGACAAAAGCTAAAGCTTGCCTTATATTTAAAATCTGACATTGCACAGATATCAAATTAAACAAACCTTTTGTTAACCTAACCAGTCCTGCCTACATTGCCATCTTGGCCTACGGTCTATAGTAACTGATCCAAATTTTCAAACTATTGTGGCAATTCACATCACAGAAGGCGAAACACCCAACACTATCCTATCATCAAACCATTATCTATTCACTTCTGCAGAGATGGGTCAGTTATTTTTGATACTTATGGCTTTCTTTTGTAATTTCCCATTATTTCTATCATGAAAATAAAGCTGCCAGCTTACTGATATAATGCACACTGATATTTTAATGATTCCATTTCTGGACAGAAGCCATGTTTTAACTTGTAACTTCAATTTACATCACTACTTAGAACCGTTGAATGAAATCAAAACTTCACTTTACACATCCAGTTCACTACCATCAAAGCACCTACAAGCTTTGGCTGAAGTAACAAGTCTTTCTCTAACCTGCTTTTTGGTGACTTCACTTTCAAACCCAAGCATGTAGGAAGACCTAAGTCATTGTCTCGTAGTTGACGAAGCACAGACTTTTTTTTTTTAGGGAAAGTTGGCTGCAGTGTAGCTACAACTACCGTGCAAGTTTTACAACTACACCCCATCAACAATTCTAATGAAAATCTATAACCAATAAAACAAGAACTAAATTCTGAGTTAATGGGGTTGAGGATTTTCCATGATTCCATAATTTAAAAATCACAATACAAAGTTTTCTTTGAATAAAGAACATATTTCAAAATATTATCAAGTATTACTATATTCTTTCGGAAAGGACATGTATGCAATGACAAAGACTTCAGCCTTCGATACAAACTTCAGCCTTCAGTACAAAAGCGAGCACGTTCTTCTTGCTCAAATTTCTTAAAAGTTACAATGTGTAAGACAAGACTTGTCATGTCATCTTTAAAAGGTAAAGAATGCTGCAACAGTGAAGTCAGAGCAGATAGAGCTAGATGAATTACACGTCAGAGACAGTCCATTCTACCAGTTCCTGTCGAACTCTGCTTACCTACGAACAGCCAGGCCTCCCAGCAGCTTGTAGCGCAGAGACTCTGCCTGAGCGATGGCACACAAACCACGAGTGGCAACTTTCTCAGCATAGAGCTAGAACAGGAAAACAGTTCAGTCACAACATATTGTTAGGGATGTTACTCTTAGCTCCATTTTAGGAAATGCAGTACACTCCTGATGCTTTGACCCTTCTCAGACAAATGCCTCTGTCTTCAAATAGAAAGGACTCCCTGATCTGAGGAACTAGAACAGAACCACAGAACGTAGACCTGAACCAGTAACCAGCAGAAACAGACCGAGTCCCGTTCTGTCTCGTCATCGTCTCATCACCGAAGGGAAGATAATTAAGATTCAGGGGCCTTTGCATCTTCATTTGTCTTAAAATGTGACAATCCATTGTATTCCAGTATTGGGCATAGTGGTACACCTATCAACCCCAGTCAATTCTGTACATTGTTATTTATAAGTGGGTACTCAATTATGGCGGATCAATAACCAAAATGCTATTAAATGCTGCTGTTACCATAACAGTTACTTCATTTTCTACACATTCTTCATCATGGTTCTCTTACCTCCACGCTGCCCTCAGGGAAGCCAAACCTCTTCTGGACCACAGCGGTCAGCTCTCTGATCCGACGGCCCTTCTCTCCCAGAACATTCTGGGTCCTAAAGACAGTTTTAGACATTTAGGGCTTTATTGTATTCATAGAACCCCCCCCAGCATCCAAGGGTGAGAGGTCCTCGTCTATTTTGTATTCAGGCACTCTGATTAGTAGGTGTTGACAAAAACAAAACTATTTTTCCAATCATAATTACGACAACATATAATCTATAACAACCTTCAGTGAGGAGACTTACCTTGTAGCCAGGATGATGATCTCGGTCCTGGTTGGAGTAACACGCACTTCCACACCAGAGTAGCCATCCTCAGCAAGCTCGCGAGTCAGGAACTCATTCAGCTCAGCCTTGAAGATACCGTCTGAGACAAACTGAGGACAGAGCGGGGACAGTTTCAGAATTAAAATGGCACCGAAAGAGGAAACTACGAGACTCTGCAATTTTAAATGTGTGAACTAATGTAAATCTTAAATCATTCAAAAAAACATAAATTCAACCTGAAACAAAGCCCCCCCCCCCAGTTCTAGTCGACTGGTTTTGATCCTGAACATCTCAAGCCTCTAATGTCAAACTCCACAGGGATTCACATGTGAACAGCAGTAATGCATTTACTGCCATTTACTGTTGGGTCACGTACGGACTCAAACGAGCCGAGGCACCGAACAATGTCAAAAACCTGTAAAATAAGTTCATCCGAGCACAGGATCCACATGTCACATCTTTTTTGAGGCGCCTTTGAACGCCACTAGTCCCCGGCGACGCTGTCATTCGTTTGACTGCACCACGCCGTCCAGCTTCCACGTGTTTTATTCAAAGGCCACTGACAAACAAACGTTTCTCTTTAATTAAACGTCCTAATGTCTGGCGGTTTATTTGGACCGGGCCGCCGCTCGCTCTGACCGGGAGGCTAACTCACCAGCTAACTCACCAGCTAGCCCACATTAGTGCCACAGCAGACAAATGGCGAGATACCACAATGATTCAAGCCTGGTAATGCTGCCTCATACACAAACCGCCTGAGAGTTTGTACTGGGCCTCATGTCTGTGGGCTCCGAGTAACAGCTCATCCCCGGCCGCGGTGGACTGAGCCATGTTTGAGGACCAAATGTTGCGCCGGCAGCATCTGGATTAATCCTCTCCGGACCGGAGCTGCACAAACCCGGCTAACACCGGAACGAACACCAAACACTTGTATTGTGACCCACATGGCCCAATTTTAGAAAAACTCTGTGTCTTTGACGGTAAAATACAGATTAAATCAGTAGTAACCTTTCTCTTCTTGGAGATTTGCACCGCCATCTTCCAGTAGGCCGTAGACAGGAAAGGACCGTCATCGGAGGCGGAAATGCTTTTATATCAAAATGTCTGTCTTCCGGTGACGTATATTCAGCTAACCTCTGGGACTTGTAGTTTTTTTAAAAACGTAATTTCTGTCCCAATTCAGGAAATTATGTGTGAGGTGAGAGATAGTATGTGAGCGAATTTAAACAGCTATAGTCTGCGTGAATATTTAAGTTTTGATTTCAAAACTGAAAATAATTTATATCCTATTAGTGAGAATTAGGCTTTACGCAATTTAATTTCACTCTGCGGACATGACATTTAACAAGAGCATTAAGACAAGTAAATTAATGTGTTTTTTTATTTTGAAAGTTTTTACCGGATGTCTTGGACACGAGTAATTATTGTAGCATGAATATTTGGTGGTCTCTAGTGGTCAAATGGCGTGACTGCAACACTATATATATATATATATATATACTTATACA
>CM076657.1:5700340-5737122 GCA_038496675.1 Rachycentron canadum | reverse complement strand
CAATGCCGGAACATCTGTGCTGTGAGTCTCTACAGGGGGATGGTTTGGAAGACTACGGGTGCATAGGCACTGTCCGACACCAGATCACCACGGGTGACGCAGCCCCCATCCGTGAGCGGTATCGACCGGTGCCCCCCACCCTCTATCAGGAAGTTTGCACATTGTTGCGGGGCATGTTGGATGGAGGCATCATTTGGGAGAGCAGCAGTCCCTGGGCGGCTCCAATAGTGCTGGTGCAGAAGAAGAGCGGGGCTTGGAGGTTCTGCGTCGACTATAGGAAGCTCAACAGCGTAACTAAGAAGGATGCTTTTCCCCTCCCACGGATAGAGGACTCCCTCACCACCCTGACGCAGGCTGCCTGGTACTCCACCTTAGACCTGGCCAGCGGTTACTGGCAGGTGCAGATGGAGGAAAGACAGAGAGAAAAATGCATTTACCACCCCTTTTTGAGTGGGACAGAATGCCCTCCGGCCTCTGCAATGCCCCAGCCACATTCCAGAGGTTGATGCAGAGGTGTCTGGGGGGGCAGTTGGTTTAATCCACTTTGGTGTACCTTGACGATGTGATTGTTTTCTCCCCAAACTCCTCCTCCCACCTCTGGCACCTCGGAGAAGTATTCCAGGCCATGGAGAAATACAGTTTGAAGTTGAATCCAGAAAAGCGCAACTAAGAGGAGTGGACTTGGCCATACAGAGAGTGAGTGAGAGAGAGAGAGTGAGAGAGAGAGAGACCCTTCAACCACCCCCCCCCCTCCTCTGGACTATAGCCTTTTAAACACATTTTTGTATAAATAAAAAGACTTATTTTTTCTTTTTACTCTAGGGTCAGTGTCTGGTTTGATCCTCAAAGTTTCTGCTTGCTACACTACTTTCACCAAACTGCTGACTCTTTTTGCCAAACCAAACATCAAAATTGAGCTCAAAATCAAACAGTCTTTTCACATCATATCTGAAGCAATCAAAATAAAAGGCATTTTATGTTTTCCAAAAAATATGTTCACAACTCAGTAACAGTCTACTTTAAGTACTGGGGACAAATATTGAATATCTGGGTTCAACACCTGCAAACAGTAAAACTTCAGCAAGAGATAAAAAGGACAAATATAATGGAACTCCCCCCCCCCTGTAAATGTAACTACAGAATCAAACTGTGTGATTCATGCACTGTACTGTCAAATTTGTCTCTGTCCTCTTTTTAGAAATATAATGATGTGATGAGACCAATATAAGACAGTTCTTAGTGAACAGCTTGATTAAGGTTGAAGTTTGAAAGAAAGAGTGGAGGAAAATAATCTGAGATGTAGAGGAGGGGACGTTCATTTATTATTATTTTTTTGGTTACGGTTGTGTAAACTTCCATCTGCCATCCAGACACCTTGTGGTCTTACTTCCTCCTTGTGTATATATATGTATATAAGGTGTGTTCCCTCCCTTCTGTGTCAGATCCTCTTTACTCCAGCATGAATGTTCCAACCTTTGTCCTTTTGAATATCTCTTGTGTTTCTGAGTTTTTCCAGTCAATTACAAAACAATGAACTTTTCTCTCTGAGTTTGTTTTATGAATCCTATCTGTCGATGAGCCTGATAAAAAAGGGTTCCTATCCATAGTCCACTAAAACTGGAAGGCTTTTATTATGAGTTGAGAGGGTGTTGCTTTTTCATTTCAAGGTAATGTATGGCTGTGTGAGACTGTTCGAAGTATGTGAATTTTTAAATTAAGTGCTTAATTTTAGAAAAACAGAATAACTATTTTGCTATTGCTTCATGTCACATCTCAACAGTCTTAACCATTTAATAATAAACAGTCTCAACACATCTTCACAACTGAATACCTGTAACACCTCCTTCTTTCATATATTATCTTCTTACTGAACAGACTGGTCAGGGAGGCCAGCTCTGCCATCTTGTACATTTTTGTAAATATCAATTGTTAATATTGATATTATTTTATTATTAGAATATATTACGAATTATTATATTTTTTATATACTTTTGATACTGACGTCTTTCAGTTTTTCTTTCTTGTACTTTCCACTTTGCTGCTGTGACTAATAGGGGATTATGTTATCTTATCTTATAGCCAACTCCTTTTTCCATAGTTATCCATTTTTTTTTTCCTTTAAATTAGGGCTATTAAGGCTTGACAAATACAGGAAGTGGGAGAGTTGTGAAATCAAAGTCAAATATATCATTAATATAATTAATCCTCACTGCAAAACCAGTCTGCATCAACTCTGCTAGGACAGCTCCAGTTCAAAATGACACAATTACAATTAACCTGTGAACGAACTATTGACAAGAAAATGAAATGACACTCATTTGACGTTTAACCTGAACTCAAACTTTCCTCCATCGATTTAAAGTGGTTCCTGGCATGAAGGCAGGCTACTGCACAGGTGGTTATTGTTCCATTTTTGTGTCTTTTCTCATGGCTCTGGTTTTCTTCTGAAGGCTGAGATAGAGTCTACTATCACTGGCACTCTATGATTATTCTTCAGGACAATGAACTTCTGTATAACATACACTGCTGTCTCATCTGAAACTAGGCCTGGGATCTAATAATTCATAATGCATTTCATTTTGAACCCGCACTTGACTCACAGAATGACGACCGGGTATACCCAGTGTCAGCGGGTTGTAAATTGAATCAAGGGCAGAGAAGAAAAACGAATGGCTTCGTTTGCACCGTTCAGACCCCATTTTGAAAACACAGTGGAAACATTTTGACGGTACAGATGTTTGGATATGATGAACGATGGCGTTATCTCTGCTGAACCTGCATTATAATGCCTCACGGACACACTCGCCCTATTAAGCATCTGGTTTTAATGTGAGTAAAAACTTTTTTTTTTTTTGACTGAACACATATTTATTCTTAATGGATATAATACGCTGCTGTTCGACACTCGTTGCTCAGGCTGTAAAAGTATCATAACTTACCGCCGTGTGGGCAGATCAGTGCTGTCGCGACCAAAGTGTAGTTGAGGTTTAGAAGTAGACATCCAGCTCCCCTGCCTGGTCACCGGTCCGCCTTTAACCTGCACCTTTATTTTACTGATTCAATATTTTAATATTGACCAAATGCGGTGTTTCTGCACCTGGGTGTGGTTCAATGAGGCTGCAGAAGAGGAAGAGGAAGAAATGTCTTCTCTCGTTGTGAAGGCGACATCCATCCAGATAAGGTGAACTGGACTGTGACCAAGAAATAAATAGCAGATATCTCAACTAATGAAGAATTGTGGATAGTCAGAATTTTAACTGCGGGTCCGATTATCAAGCTTTAGATCTTAAAATGAATTTTGATGGCAGGTATCTGAAATTGGAGATACAGTTTGCTTTAGTTTCCTCCTCCGTGTAGAAAGAGGGGCTTGCTCTCTGGCTGGTTTAAAGTCCATCACCAGTTCTAATCAAAACTGAGTTACAGGCATCTCCAACTGACATTTTGTCTCGTCAAAATGATAATGAATAGTTAAATAATATATAATAAATTTAGCCATTAAATGGTAAACTGTTATTTGCCATATCTCTTATGTTCATATGCATAAGCAGTTTTTAATCATTAAACAGCAAGAGTTCGAGTATCGTCTCTAATACCACCATTTTAGATTTTAAGTTCCACCAAGATTAGCAGGTATAAGCAATTTTTTTTAAAAGCCTGTTGCATTGACTGAGGACACACACAACTGCAAGGAGCAAATGTCATCACATGAATTTAGAGAACACACACAGATAGAGTGGAGAAAGAGTGAGCTGTCAGCTGTCGTACTAAATGATAAAACAGATCTGTCACATCTCATATGCAGGTTGGTGCCTCTGTCAGTGTTGGAGCCTCCATCACAGATGCTTCGATTGGTGTGTGTCAGGTCTATCTACAGTGCGTGTGTGCTCTGTAAGACATTACAGCAGGAAAAGGCTTCACAATGAATTTATTTTTAATTTATTTTCATCATAGATCAAGCCACCTTCACTCACCTCTGGATTAAAGCCTGGTTCAGATCTCCACTCCTCGCCAGATCGTTGGTTACGCAGCATGATCTGGTCTGACTGATAAGATTGATAAAAGTCCAGTAAAGAACACACTTTGGCTCAGTCAACCATCAACGAATAATCATTGAACAGCATGAACAGAGTTTCTGTTCCCTGTTTGAGCAGCACCAGTCTCTCTCCCGTCAAATCTCTGAACGAACCGCCCAAGTTTCACTTTTTACTCTCCACTCAAGCATCAACTCGTTCTGGTGCTTCTGCTCATTTTACTGATGAAGCAATTGTGTTATTTCTGCCCCTGGTTGTGAAAGAATCAGGCTGCAGGCAGAAGAGGAAGAAGAAGAAGTGTCCTATCGTGAAGACAACATCTGTCAGCAAGAAAACTTTGTTGTTGCCCATAGTTGAGTCCTTTTAGTGTAAATCTAACATATTCATAAATTTTTATGACATTATACAATATTTGAATTTCCACAGTCTTACCATGTAATATGACAAAGGAACAGCCTAGATTTTTGTTACATTCGATTCGACTCCTGTGTAAACCTACCTGTTTACAGTTATATAGTTACAGTTAAATACTCATACGTGCAATAGCTTTCAGTTTTCATAATTTCAAATTCCATTTCTGACACACCGTGTCTTTGAAAGTCATTGTTGATGAGTCGTTGTTTCTATAAGACTGCTGATATGCCACTCAAAAATTCAAGCCAATAGGACATGTGTTACGTTATTTTGATCAGTCTCAGCCACACTCTCTCAGTGTTTTTGTGGTTGCCGCACGCTGCACATTTCTCTACACCAAGTCCTATGTCTATCTGCTTTGCTATTACTGGCTAAAACAGGATGTCTTTGCTTAGTTCTTCACTCTTAACACATCCCAAATGGGCTTTGTGAATTTTCTCAAGCATCTCTTCAATGGCAAGCCTTTTTAACATTTGATGGCTAGTCAGGATATGTATTACAGATATCCGTAATTCAATTCTTCCTACAAAATGAACATTTCAGATATCTACAGCACATCAACTCCATCGGATTCCAGAGCTACGGAACAAGATCCATACTCAGGTCAGCCAAATCTTTATCAGGGTTTCTTATTCCAATGCTCCATTGTTTTTCTGCTTAAATCCACTTAATTTTCCTTAGACACTTCTAAGATTCAGTATATCTTTCACATTTCTCATTCAGTAATATCTATTTTGATAATTTTGTGAAATGAAGTTTTTGACCATCCTGACTACCACACCAATGCCTCCATGCGCCTAATGGATCTCTCCCAGGGACAACACTCTGTTTCTGATTTCACCATTAAATTCTGAACTCAGATTAAAGACAAACTTGTTTCTAGAGATGTGCCCACTAACCTGGAGTCTTTAATTGCCTTGTCCAACAGAATTGATAATCGCCTCCCGTTGTCAGGTGAGAGACACCCTGGTCACTAAGCCTTTACCCAATTCACCACTCCAGACTTCCCTCAAACTCCACCTGAGGAGCCCATGCAGCTTAACCGGGCCCATCTCACCCCAGAGGAGAGATTTTGGCACTGTCAGGCAGGTGAGTGCCTATACTGTAGCAAAAGAGGACTTTTCATTGCAATCTGCCCCATTCAACAAAAAGGAAGGGCTCACCAGTAGCAGTGAGGGTTCTGGTTGGCCAAACTAAAGCCCCCCCCCTCCATTTTAAAGTCCCGTTTTCAGATCTCTGCTGCTATCTGCTATCATACTTTGTCTTCGCCCTTCTGGCACTGGTGGATTCTGGACCTGAGGAGAATTTTTATTTATTTAGGATCAGCAGGTGATAATACAGCCTGACATAGGGTTGTAAGCCCTTAGAGAAACCCCAGAGGCTGTGGATGGACGCTTGTTGAGTCACATGATGGAACCACTCCCACTCATCGTGTCTGGTAATCATAGGGAAACAATTCAGTTTAACATCATCTCCACTCCCTCCACTACATTAATTCTGGGCCATCCATGGTTAGTAAAACACAATCCCAACATTGACTGGGTCCAAGGGGAGTTACTGGGTGGAGTTCATTCTGTCATGCTACCTGTCTGCAATCAGCTTTGTCCCCAGCTAGTGGTAATCATTCACGCCTGACCCTCCCAACCTCTCTCAAGCCCCAGAAATTTACCACGATCTAAGGGAAGTATATAGTGAGGACAAGGCCCTCTCTCCCACCTCACAGACTGTATGACTGTTCCATTGACTTGCTTCCTGGTGCTCTGTTGACCTCCAGCTGCCTCTACAATCTTTCTAAACCCGAACATGAAGCCATGGAGACCTAAACCAGACTCCCTTGTGGCAGGTATAATTTGGCCCTTGCCCTTATTGGTGGCTGGATTTTTCTTTTTCCTTACTATCAAAAGCTAATACCCCTTACCTCTGATCAATGCTGCCTTCACCCCCCCTGCAGGGATCAACAGTTTTTGCCAAACTAGATCTCTGAAATGCCTTTCATCTGGGTATTAAGGAAGGGGATGAATGGAAGACAGCTTTTAACACTCCTCTGGGTCATTTTGAGTATTTAGTGATGACATTTGGCCTTACCAACGCACCAGCTGTTTCTGAAGCCCTCATCAATAATGTGCTGAGAGATTTTCTGAATAGATTTGTATTTGGATGATATTCTCATCTTTTCTCAGTCCATAGAAAAGCACCAGGGGCATGTCCGTCTCGTTTTGCAACAGCTGTTGGAGAACAGGTTGTTTGTCAAGGCTGAGAAGTGCGACTTTCATGCCAAGAAGGTCAGTTTCCTGGGATTCATTATCAAGGAGGGTCAGGTGAATACTGCCAAATTTCTATTGATGATTCACCTCATCTACAGTACAGTTCTGTTGGACCCCAGAAGCACACTTAGCCTTCTCTAAGCTGAAACAACTTTTTAGCTCTGCCCAGTTCTTATCCATCCCGATCCAGCACAACAGTTAATTGTTGAGGTGGACGATTCAGATACTGGAGTTGGGGTGGTGCTATCCCAGTGTCGAGAGTCTGAAGGTAAACTTCATCCCCGTGCCTCTTGGCGGTTAACCCCAGCTAAGAGGAACTATGTCGGAAATCGGGAGTTGCTGTCCGTCACGATGGCACTCGAACAGTGGCGACACTGGCTGGAGGGATCCGAGCTGCCGTTTGTGGTGTGGACTGACAACAAAAACCTTGCCTATAGCCAGTCAGGTGAAACACTGCCGTCGACTTCGTCATGGGTATCCCAATGTCCCAAGCTAACTCTGCCATACTTACATTGTTGATCACTTCTCTAAAGCTGCACATTTCATTGCAATCCCAAAACGGCCCATTGCTAGAGGGGCCAAAGGCTGCTCTATCACTGGGCTTTTAAAAGTGCATCAGGGGGGAAGTATATGAGACCATTTGGTGTTACATTTTAATAACAAAATGATGAAAGATGAAAAGAATTAACAGATGCATGGTGTTTGCTATACATAAGACAAATAATGGAAAATAGAGATTCAACTTTATTGTTATTACAATGAAATGCAGTTCAGCATCTAACCAGTGTGCAAAGAAGCAGTAGGGTGCAGTGAAATAAATAGCATATGAAAAATATGGGAAAACTAAGGTATGGAGTAGAGGTTTTGGGCCCTGCATAAATACAAAAGGATATTTACTGAAGGTGTAATTTGTGAGCTGAAAATAAAAATGTTCATTTATGCTGTGTGCCATCTTCATTTACTCATAGCCAGCAATATCTAGGCTGATGCTTACACCTCTTGATGAATCTGACAAGTGTTACCTTTCTTTTGACATATTAAGATTGAAGATTATGCACATAGACATCAGCCTAGATGTTACTGGCTAAGAGTAAATGAAGATCACACACAACATAAATGAACAATTTCATTTCAGTTTAGTAACTCTGTGTGACTATGACAAGCAGGGCAGACTTTGGCTGAGATGTAAATAAAAATGTATGACAGCCAGCAGGTGAAAACAACATCTGAATAGGTATAACTTTAATATTTCCAAATTTCACAGATGAATTTAAGGTGGGAGTAATGTTAACTGACGCTACGATTGATTAGCAGGCCACGTCACTTTCTGAAAGTAAGATAGCAAGTTAACACTCTGCTCCAACAACAGTAACTACCAATGCATTCAACTATTTATTTCATTTCATTCATTTCCTCTTCCTCTGTTCTTTTTCTTCACTGGACACCAGGGAGCTTTGGTCATTTTGACAGTGTGCTTTCTGCGGTCACGTCAGATAACTTACCATCATCCCCAGAGAGCAGGTAAAGTGTGAAGAGCTGGGAGTTGGGCCAGGGGGCAGCAGGAACCCAGAAAATACAGCATCTCCATTACTTAATTGGCTTTGGTATGTAGTTATATTTTTGTGTGAACTTTTCGAAATTCTAATTGTAATAGTGTAAGTACTGACCCCAGCATTCTCCTGTACTGTGATGCCACAGGCCACACTGGTATATTTTGACACAACATAGCAATATTAACATGNTTACCTTCTCAACCTGCGTTAGTGCCTCTACCTCATTCTGCCACTCGAAATAACACAATATGTGATAGTTGGAGGTTATCTCGTGTTTTTTTTTCTTTTGTTTAGCTGCTCTTCAGCTGGGCATACTTGTTTTGACGGAGCCATCAGGTCCAACTTGTGTTTTAAAATACAGTGTAGTGTACTACATGTTTGTTTTGGTTCAATAGAATTCATGTGTGTGCTTGTTTAGGATGGTTCATTTGGGCTGTTGTGAAAGCTGTGAGTCAGACTCTGGTCGCAGCTTTCGCTCACTTAGTTTTCTTCTCAAGTGGTTGTTGTGGCTTGTTTGTGGTCTCAAATGCGATGGAGAACCACAGAATTTTCAGATTATAAATATGTGAGCTTAACTAGAGAGCTCAACCACTATTAAATCTGTGCTCTTTCATAGCAGTGATCTTATAAGTGATTTTTATATGTGGTGTTGAAAAACCAATGTCAGTCATCAAAGTCATTTTATTTCCGCATGTAATGATGAAGGATCACAGGCAGCAAAACTGTCCAGTTAATGAATTGCCTCTCAGGCAAGTTTTAAGATGAACTGAGCCAGTGACCAACACATGACCAACACCTTGCACGGTGGCTCGCTGCCTTCAGTGTGTGAAAGTTGGTCGAGGCAGATGGCCGCCCACCCCCAGCCTGATTCTGCTCCAGGTTTCTGCCTCTTTAAAGGTTATTCCTACCGCTGTCGCCAAGCGCTGCTCGTGGTTTGTTGGGTCCCTTTAAATAACGTTATACAGAGTTTGGTCAAGACCTGCTCTATATGTAAAGTGCCTTGAAGTAACCCTGTTTGATTTGGCGCTATACAAATAAAATGAATTTGAAAAAATGAATTTGAAAGTGTATAAATGTGTGAATGAATAGGAAACTGCATAGTTTTGTGGATAGAACTGTCGAGAATGAAAGTAAAAACACACTCTTTAAGATGTCTAACTTCCTGAAACATGTGAAAGAACAAACACACGCATGCACGCACGCACGCACGCACGCACGCACGCACGCACGCACGCACACACACACACACACACACACAGAAAAACTAGTGCATTTCATAGAAACTTCCACTAGATGGCATCACCTCCCTACATGTGATAATTACACACATTTTAAGCTGCATGGAGAGTTATGAGGGAATCCGCAATTCTTAATTTAATAATTGTACATTTATTTAATAATTAAATACTAATAAATAATGAATAAAACCCTTTCTACAAAGGTATTATTTTACCTAATAATACATCGGAAAGTGCAACAGTGTTGGGACCTACTTTCAGAGCAGTATTTGATTTGAATTGAACACCATGTTTGGCTGCTAGATGAGTCTAGAATTTTATTAGATGTATGATTTAAGATTCAATGAAACTATTTTTATCTTTAGATATTTATATTTATAGCACTTAAATATATTTATATAGAAACTATCTCTTCTCCAGATCCTCTTCCCCAAGTCCAATCATGTGTTTTCTTTGGTCAAAGTAGTGTTACTTTAGTATAACAATCTAGTTCCTCTGGATGAGGAGAATTCTGACTGGTATGTGGCACTGGAGATGGACAGACAATCAGACAGACTGTAAACAACTCAATGATAAACAAGAACACAAGAGGATTGACTCCACTGCTTGTCTTCCACAGCCTCACAGCACTGAGAACAAATGACTGTATGAACTTCTTTGTTGACACTCTTTAGACCACAAAGTTCTGTGCGCACTGACTAATTTTCTTTGTTATTTTCAATTCAAGGGGAACGTATTTAAGTGTTTAAACTTTTATTACTTTTATTTGTATTCATTTAACTAATAATTTTGTTACCATGTGAAGACTCTTATCTTTAATATGTTGAATTGTGAAGTTATTATTCACTTATTCAGTGAAGTGATTCAGGTTTACTGTCAACTTCTACTTCACATGGGATGAGTTGATTGGCTGGTGACTTACAGCCACTTCTATTCAAGATGTCTTCTTATTGTTGCCTGATGGTCGAACACTGAATCGTCTCAAAGAAATTGTTTTGGTCAGACTGTGTGAGAGATCTTTGATTGCCACTAACTCTACCTTTCCTGCTCCTACGCACATCCCTCACTGAAGAGGTGTGTAAAGTTCTCCTCTTGCTCGAATTCAGAGAAGCTCCTCCCATACGTCCTTTAAACTTTGCCCCAACCCCATCCATTCAGTCCTGAGACACCCATTAACCAATAACGCTTCTTTTTCACGCCTCTGTCTGTAAGCCCTGCACAGACCCCTTCCTGCTGCTGAATTCTCTATTCACCCATCTCTTCTCCACACACACACACACACACACACACACACACACACACACACACACACACACACGCACACACACACACACAGACAAGGAAGCCGCCCCTCACCCTCTCTCCCAGGCTGATTCCAGTCCATTCCCATTGAGCTGCATTAGCATACAGATGTTAGACTGAAAAGGGAAAGCAGGAAAACACAAAGGGCCTGAATGACCAGGAGGGAAGGGAGGGGTCGAGGGGCTGCACAGGGATGGCCCTTGGCCTTTTTAAGGTCTTACACACACACACACACACACACACACACACACACACACTCTCACACACACAGTGAACCATGGGTATTGAATGGTAAGAAGCCATGGGGGTTGTGGGAGTCTGCTCCTGCTTCTCTCTACTGATATTCATTCACCAGAGGGAAATCCTTAGCCTGCACCCACAACTGAATGCCAACACACACACACACACACACACACACACACACACACACACACACACACACACACACACACACACACACACGGGGGAGGATCTCAACTTCTGCTCCACTTTGTGTGAATAGATGGAAATCAGTCACAAGTATCTCTGTATCCCATTGTGTATGGGGAAGTCTTTGTTTGAGCATCTGTTGCCCAAACATTCTCCCCAGTGTCACTGACTTTAAATTGGTCTGTTCAGATGAGCTGCAACAAAACTCACCCCTCTTCTCACACAACACACACACAAAAGGGAGGTATGGTAGATTCCCTAAACGCGAGTAAGACAAATCTTTGTTCTTTTTATGTGTCAGTGCGACACAGATGATTGGAAAGGCACAACAGAACAGTGGAACAGCGTTTTTAAGTGAAAATGCTGGGAAGGCTCCTGGGAAGTCCTGTGAAGACTTCACCAAAATGTGACTTCTGTGACATTGTGTGTTTGTGACATTTTATTCCATCTCAAAGATTTCCTGCACAACATCATCTTGACAGCCTAATTTTGAGTGCACTTACATGAAATTTGGCCCTGTCACTCACAACAAAAACAAATCCTGTAGCTCTACACCATTAGTTGCATATACTACTTATTAACAAACCGAGCAAGTGCAAAGTTATCCCTCATATAGCAGATATTTTGCCATACAAGGAGATTTTGTCAGAACTTGTCTTCTCTGCAGAAGAGATAGCTTTTAACTGTACTGCTCATCTAGTTCTGATCATTTCCCTTCAAGTCACGAGACATGATGTCACAGGAATGGGGGAAAAATAGAAGAACCAAGCAGAGGGTTTTTGCAGACATGAGAGTCAGCAGAATGCGGGGCAGGTTATGATCAAACATGGGCATTGGGTTGTGGGGATAGTACATAGGACATTAATGTGCCTCAGGTGATCTGATCACATGTGAATAGCTTTCCCCACCTGTGTTTCCATCAAACAAGATGCCAGGTCTGAACAGGGCCATAGAATTGGGGTGAGGACGATGTGGAATTAGACTTGCCAATTTAGGGAAGTGAAGGAGCTGAACAGTCTTAAATAAATTAAATATAATGGACTGGATTTCATTACTTTGCATGTTTATACTGCATTCAATTTTGAGTGAAGTTTAATCATTCTACAAATCACTTCAAACTTCCTGTGTGCTACATAACAAACACAGATAAAAGTGCAATGAGGTATTTTTTTATTTTATTTTTATTTTATTTTGAAATAAAGATGGACAAATATATTAAGATAAAGAGCTAGGATATCAACATAACCCATGGAATGTAAACAATAAATGCACTTAAATTATGTAAAACAAGAACACAATATCAAACAACATAATATAGTTTTTGCTTTGAAAAACAAAATAAATAAGACTTTAAGTTAACAAAAGTTACAAAAACTGTTTCCTGTCGAGTCAAGCGAACAATAAGCTACAACAACAAGCATCTCATCAGGGCCAGGACAAAAACAAACAATAAAAATTTGCCTGATTTCATTTGAACTCGCTTGATTTAACCTGCCACTCAGAGTTAGCTAGCTAGCGTGCAAGAGAGGCTGACCTGCAAAAACATTGTCATCAAGGCAACTCTGATAGATAAAATCATCTACAAACAAAGGTCACCTTTTCACCAGTGTGTTTACATCACAAGAGAGGAATAGAGCACACAGGATTTTTAAACAAGTATGAGTTTTCATTGCAGCAATACAGGAGTCCTGATAGATGCTCAGATTAGTCACACGTGTGAAATGAAACACAGAAATACTGTTTTCTCGTTGCGCAGCTTGCAAACTCATGGCCATGGCGTATTCCATTTTTTTTTTTTGCCACTGCTGCAGCCATTAATGTGTGGTCGCCACTGTTTTAACAAATGGAAAGAGGTCATTACAGTTAGAGGTGTGAGGGTCAATGAAGAAGAGACCAACAGCAGAAAGTAACTCTTGCAAAGAAGTTCTGATGCAGCACCATTGTCCTCTCTGGTCCAAGAGAAAACCACCCATTGAGCTGCTCCTGATGTGAGTCTTGATTTCTGTCAGGGCAACTAACCAAAAAGGCAACATGAATATAGAATGCAAAACTCCTTTCCTCTCTATGAGCCTTTTTAAAGCTACTGGATAGTGTGACATGAATGCATAAGTAAAGCATAATTTCTCAGGCATAATGAAAAATACATAAAGACAATCACAAACAACGATAAATAAGTCTAAAAAGTGTTATGCAATAATAACAATCATTACACTGTATATTAACGGTCATTGGCTAAAGCCTACGCTAGGTGTTAACAGTACTAATAGGTTAGAGGGACTATAACATCAACTTTGGTAACTAGAGAGTATCAGTGGGTTGCCTACACTCGTGCTATTTTTTGCAGCTAAGGTGGTTTAGCTGAATCCTTGCCAGGCAGTCAAAATCACAACTACAATCAAGTGGCCATACAGCCATCATTCGCCCATCAGTGACAGCATGGTTATTAAAGCCTCTTACTAGAGAAGAGGTTGGTTTCATACAATTGGAGAGCCCTCAGCATGACTGGAGAAGTGCTATATCTCTGAAGAAATAGGGTCTGTAACAAACAATGTTACAAAAATTAAAAAAGTGGATAAGCACACAAGTCATACGTGGGCAAAACAGGTCTTATCTTAAAATCCTTCTAAATCAGGGTACAGGAAATTCTCACACAGAACTTCCCACTGAACAGGAACAGCATATGGACAAATGCTGAGCTACGTAAAGTACCCTCCAAATATTCTCTAAAAATGGGTATACAACAGTATACAGCAGTAACAATGGCAAAAACGAATATCCTTACAAAAACAACAATAAAACCAAAAACAGAAAGAGAAGTCAGCTAAAACTGGACAAACACTGAGCAGCGCTACAACTGCTTGGATGAGAAATGCAATATGCACAAAGTTATGTAAGTTTACCTGGCTGCATTTAGGGAGGAACCTAAAAACCTAATGCTTTAATCCTTTGTGACTTGTATCAGAAGAAGATTTGACAGTGGAGTTTCTGATTTATTTAGACTCTAATCCAAACCTCAGATGCTGGTCACAGAGAGTTAAAACCAATAGACCCTCTATTCCCAATTAAATTCAGCCCAACAGTAAAACCCTTCCCTACTCGTCTGAAACAGACAGGCGGCTAAAGATGGGCAGACGCCGACCTTCAAAGCTTGGTGACTCTGTGCCACTGGAGGAAGAGCTGAGGGAGCAGGAGGAGGTGTAGCCTTCCTCAGAGAGGGAGTCAGCTGAGGAGCAACGCTGAAGGCTAGGGAGGCTGCTTAGGGAAACTGGCAGCTGCTGGGGAAGGTGGTAAGTGGGGTTTGGGTTTTTGGAAGTGAAATTTGAGGTGGGACACTTGGCACTGATGGAATCGGTCACAGCATAGAAGCGCAGAGCTGAATCTCCGCTGTCGCTTGCCAGGTCAGTGATGCTAGAGAATGGGTAGGAGCAATGCTTCAGTGTTCCTGGATCAGGAAAGAGAGGGGAGAGGAGCTCTGGGCTCCCTGAGGAGGATGGAGGAGGGGAGACAGAGGAGGCTCGGGTGAAGAGGAGGGGGGAAGGCTGTGACTCCTGAACTGGTTGAAAAGTCTGTGGGGAGGAGAAGCCTGCAAAGCTAAGGCTGTGACGCAGCAGAGGAGGCCTCGGCCTCTGTTTCTGTGAAGGTACAGTCGCATTGCTAGTGTGGAGCTCATCAGCGTTGTGGATGAAGTGGCAGCGGGCGCCATACGGGCAGAAGCCTATCGTGTGGAAAGTGCGGCAAGGCTCTGTTTTGTACTTGGGGTGCCTACTGAGGCCTCTGAGCTCGTCCAAGCCGTGGGCAAACTGGCACTTGGTGCCATACTTGCAGGTCCCACTTTCTTCATAGGTACGGCAGAGTTCAGTCTTGTATCGAGTGGAGATGTGAGGTGGGGGGGCTGGGGGTCTGGAGGCAGAAGAGGACGCATTGGAGGAGATTGAAGTGTTGCTGCTGCAGAGGCCTGGTGGAGGAAGCAGCAGTGTTGGGGACATGTTAACCATTTTGTCCTCTCTGCTTTCCATGCTGCTGCCATTGCCCTCGATCATGCTGACTGAGCGGTCCACCCTGAAGGGGATGTGGCTGAGTGTGGAACGAGGAAGCTGACCCTCCCTGCTCCACTGCTGGTTGGAGGCCATATTCAGCCCCCAGCAGGCTGACTCTGTCACCTCAGAGCTACTGCCGCTGCTGTTGAACTTGGAGTTGGGCAGGGTCACAGGGCAAAGAGAATGGCGACGCTGGAAGCCCAGGACTCTTTGACTCTGCTGCTGTGAGGCAGCGGACAAGCCATCTGTTGTTTCTAGGCTGCTGAAATTCTGTCACACAAAAGGAGAGAGGAATAGATGTGAACTTTCTGCATTCCTAGAGTGAGACTGGCAGAAAAAAAAACCACAGCCTTGCAGAATATTTAGGAATAAAACCAGTTTCATAAAATGAAAAAGAATCTATTGAATCTGAGCTTAACTTGATTGTAAGATAACATAGTCCAAATACAGTGAAAATCCAACTCCTTTAAATATTTTGCTTCATTGTCGCTTGTGAACGAAACATTCAATAAATGTCCAATAAACATTATTTGCTTTTTTTGAACCCAACACACATTAACTTTTGAAATTTAAAGATAAGCTTTAGCAAATGCTAGTTAAACAATCTTCCTAGTCCCAGAGTTTAATTTTCCATGCAAATTGAGATCGAGATTTAAACCAAAGGCTGTAGCGAAGATTAAATTTACCAACTCATTCCTATCTATTTTCCCAGAATGAACAATTGCACCATTAAAGAGGCCATATCCTTGCGTGAATTT
The DNA here is from genome assembly GCA_038496675.1 of Rachycentron canadum. NCBI lineage: Eukaryota > Metazoa > Chordata > Actinopteri > Carangiformes > Rachycentridae > Rachycentron > Rachycentron canadum. The sequence continues at coordinate 5,721,096 of CM076657.1, read as the reverse complement.
GAGATACATCCAAAGAGATACTTCTCAAAACTTTATCCATAACTTAGACATTATTTCATCATCGTGATTAAGAGATATCATAGAGCCTAAGATGGTGATAGGAGATGGATAGATTTACATGTTGGTAGATTGGTTGCTCTCACCTTGCAGAACTCCTCATCCAGTTCCAGGAAAGGTGTTAGGAAGTCAGAGGGCATGGTTTGCTCCACTGTCCTCATGGAGTGAAAGAGCTGGATGTCTGATCCCACAGTGGGTGAAGGCTAGAGATTTTTAAAAAGTTTTGTGGGTTTAAACAGAACAAAGAGAGACAGACTAAATCTGGTGTTCGGGGAGCTGGGACAACAGAGAAAACGTTTAGGGGACTCGAAAAACCAGTAAAAGTTTAGTCTGGCTCTCTGAAGGTTGTCTGCTTGTTCCAGTTAAAAGAGATATTTTGGTTGAAAAGAGTGAAGGAGGCGGGGAATTGGGAGAAAGACCGATGTTACTCCAGGAGGAAAGTTTCTTGACCATCTGCTGGAATCTGTTTAAATAGTTGGGGAAACCCACCCCCTGTCTGTGTTCTTCAGGGGGTAGGGCTTGGAGAGTGTGTCTGTGTGTGTGTGTGTGTATGTGTGTGTGTGTGTTGGGGGGGTGGGGGAGGGGTCCTGCATTGTAACGGTGTGCTGGGGGGCAGGGTGGGCACAGAAAGAAGAGGAGGGAGTTGAATGAAGCTACTTTTCTACTCATTCATGACTAAATCCTTAAAGATGCATTCTTCTTTTTTAAGCAGGCAACCCCCTCACTTTATCTCAGATTGATACAGCTAAGGAAAATATGACAAGTGTTGCGAATACCAAACGCATCTACAGTCATTAGTAGACTTAAATGCAGCAAAGATTTAAACATTAATAATATGTGTATTTAATACATATATATAATGTTTATGTGTAAGGTTTATTCCTTATCATGTTTTCATTCAACTCTTACTAAAGCAATCAAGCAGAGAATCAAGGCATGAACATGCTGTATAGCGGGAGAATTGTGCCACCTTTTTATGTTTTATCCATATTATAATTTCACATGAGAAGCTAAATGTGATTACATGGCTGTGTGTGGAAACTGGCAATTGAAGTCCCAATATTCTTTTAACCATGGACTATTGTTACCGGTGGAGGAGGAACAACCATGATTGTTCAGTCTGTTTTCTCTGTGTGGAGTTTGTATGTCCTCCATGTGTTTGTGTCAGTTTTTTGCTTCCATTTATAGCATTATTTATTATTATTAGTCCAGAGTCATGGAAACTCCAAAATGCCCAAAACTGCACATGGTGTGACTGTGTTAGACTGATGATCTGATGAGTACCCCACCCACTGCCTTGGAGGCAAAATGATGTCACTGGTTAAAATAAAGACAACTCAGGGTCTCTCAACTAACTAAATTCCAATGAGACAATGGGCTGCTATTATAATTAGGCCTTTTGTCATTATTAAGTCACTTTTGTTGTTATCTATTGAAAGTGAACTAAAATCTTGGGCCATTGGTGACACAGCCCATGATTGTGCCCCAAATCTGTGTTTTTTTCTTTAGTATTTGCCTTTGTAGATACTCATGTCAAGCAAGTTATGTTTTCAGTTTTCTTCCCATGTGCTGTGAGATGTGCCAAGATTTAAGAATCTCAAGAAAATGCTTCTTATCTGGAGCGCTTACAGGTGTTTATGTTGGAAACAGCACACTGTTGATCTGTCTGTTCAAACTGAACATGATTGCTGGACTGTTTAATGTGTTTTTAAAATATTTAGTAAAAAAGGTCTGGACACACATAGTTAAAAGATTCTAAATACCTCTGACAAGAGCTCTTTAAAGCATTGCTAGATAAAATGATGACAACTGAAGCAGCCTAAAGAAGTTAAAATGTAGTGGAAGCATAGTGTCTTGAGACAGTCCGACCTATTCCTATAGAGAGTTCAGTTATTAGAATCAGGTATGAGTTTAGGTTCCAACTCTCACTTAAACTCAGTGATGACCAAGTTGGCAGGCCCATCAAAAAGTTTGGAGGAGGTAACTAGAGAAAATATTAACAGCACAGTTTTTACCAATTCATCTGGTAATATTGAAGCAACAAATTTACATGATATCATGAGAAATTACCAGTATTTATGCGTGTGTGTATGTGTGTGTGTGTGTATTTGTGTAGAATACTGTCCTCTCTTTGTTCTGACCTCCACAAAACATCCAAAATGATTTAAATAATTTATCTTATCTCTGGAGTAGATAAATCTCTAAAATAAATGATTCAAATTTTAATCTGGTTGACCTCACTTTTTAATTTTAATTTCTAATTTAATTTTCAATTTGTTTCTAACTGTCTTGGCATTTAGGAGTGGAATAACATGGCACGCGACTTGAAAACACCTATGTGAATGTAGATTGTTTTCACATGTAAACAGCATTTTTACATTGAACAGTGCAGCGTGGTCCTCGATGAAATGCAACTGGGAAAACCAAGTAACTCCAGCAGTTAGTGTTTTGATGTTTGTGACTATAGGACGTGAGTGGCAGTTCACTGTAAAGAGGCTGCAAAACAAACTGTACAACGCACTTCTTATCACGACTCACTGGTACGTTACTGTGGTGTGTGTGTTTGTGTGTGTTGTCAAGGTTAAATAACTGTAATCCAGTGTGGTTTCCTCCCTGTGGTCAGTTGGTTTGGTAACAGACTGACTTTCGTCATGTTTTCTTTCTTTCTTTTTGGAAGCATATTTATCTCCCTTCCCTGTATTTTTAAGCATTTTTCTTGATTAATATGATGAATTAATCAGTTATCTTATTTCTCCCTGTTGTTGTGCTCTCACCATCTAAGTGACACAACAACTGAATCTGTTCTTTTATAACACACCTGTCTGTGGGATGTGCATGTGTTTTTCTTCTGTACATTATGTGAAGTGTCAGTACAGCTTTAAACTAACAACGCACAATGTGATCCTGTAAGAAAGTGAGTTTGCGTCTCCTGATTGAACCTAGAAGGTGTGATACACCTAAGAGAAACCTAAGAATCCTAGAGGAACTAAAAACCAAAAAAATTAGTGATCAAGGTGATGAACACGACCTAGACACGCTCCAATCCAATGATGAAATTTGGATAGTGTCTCTAAGAAAAAGTTATTTTTAATGGCATCAGAAATACAATTTAGCACCACTACAAATGATGCAGGCATAAAATAGTCTTGTCATGATGGTGGTTTACTTTAACTTTGGCTGTGTAATGTCAGTTATCATGGGTTTGGGTGGAGACAGGGGAGGGGCGGGTTTACAAAGGCTTGTACCACACAGTATCACGGTGGTTGGCGAGTTTTACAGTTTGCAATCTGTTGACAACAGAGGAAAATATGGGATCTCATGTCTGTTTGTCGCTGTGGGTTAGAGGAACACAAAAGATGGTTAAACAGTAAACACATGATATAATTACTTGAAGTGTAGTTTGGGTTGAAATCTGTTTAATGGGATAAATCATGATTGGAAGTGTGAAGATAACATTTATTTCTGTAACAAATAACCCTTACCTTTAATTTATACAAAATATATAAAGTGGCTTTGCTGAAATAATAATAAAATAAAATAATAATTTTATACTTTTAAATTCTAACTCTCAATGCATGAACTAAATGCATGGAACAAACTCAGTGTTAATAGTGTGTTATAGCCTATATAATAACTGTAATATACCGTGTCGTGTACCTGTCTATCTATAATATGGGTGTCGAATGTGCGAAGTAGACAATATTTTCCCTGTTTACACTGCATTTACATTTTATTTGAATAAAATAAATAATGACAATAACAACTCTCAGTCTATGTGAAGGACCTTGCATGTATGGCTTTTCAGGTGTGTAAATATACAGCTGAAGCAGTTGTCTTTTTAAAATGAAAATGCAGTGTGGACATAGCCCAGCATGCTTGTCAACCTCCTGTCTGAGCCCATCTTGGTCTCTTTGTTGAGGCCAGCTTGACAAGAGCACTATTGTCTAAAAGCTACTCCATATGTCCCCATATACAGCACAGCAACAATAGCAGCACACAGGATCTGCTCTAACTGTCATCTCTGATCCGCATGCACTACAGTGAACTGTATCTGGTGAAGTAAAACTGTTTTTCACAGGGAGTTACCACAGCATCCTACAGCATTTCAACTAATCACTACTGGTTTATATTGTGGCACTAAATTTGCATAATTTCAACTTTCCACATCAGATTTGTCATTTTGGCATCATGGCTGTGAACACTATAATATCCAGGAGCTTAAGTCACTATTGCTCACTGAAAGAAGTCAACTACAGCCTTTATTGGTTTTCTATCAGGAGATAATTGTGGACAGTACCTAGTACACTTTTCAGTTCTACTGAGATTCGAAGCAAATTGAAGCGATACCAAAAGGTGACATGACTGCAGACTACTGATTTGTCAGAGAGAAGCATCACCACTCCATCATCATTATGTGAGACAGGATGTTCTGAAAACCTTCCCTTTTTAAACAGCCAAGCACATGCACACAGCTCACTGCATCCTGTTTTTTTTCATTTCTATTAGTAGTAAGATAAGAAGTTACTTTATACTTTTAGTATGGCAACCCAAACAATGTCACAGTAGTCAACTTTGGTTTTGCTTCGATATCCTCCAACGATCATTTGTGTGTCTCATGTTGACGATAGCTCCATGCATTATCACTATAGTAACACTGCTGTATCGAAGGGGTACAATCTGGAATGATAAAGGAAACAACTGGCGCCAAAATAAATGAGTTGAGTTGGGTTGGTACTATGTGGAGGGAAAATACTATTACATTTTACATTTACTCATTTGATAGATGCTCTAGTTAGTCATCAAACTTGATACCCAAGTTTCTTGTGACCTTGGTTTGGCTTAATGGATGAAGAGGCGATTTTGACATTGATATCATGATGACTGATTGGCCAGGACGACCAGGGGTTCAGTCTTGGAGCGATTTAGTGAAGCTCGTGTTAATTTGTCCAGGTGATATGTCAGAAAGACAGGCTAAGATCTGCACAGAGACAGTGGGGTTGTCAGCTGGGGACAGCAAGTATAGTTGGGCGTTGTCAGCATAGCAGTGATATTAGAAGTGATGTGGGTTGATAAATAGACCCAAGGAGGTGATGTGTATTGCAAAGAGGAGGGGGCCCAGTACTGGTCCATGGGACACTGTTGTGGTGATGGTGAGAATGATCAACACATTGAAAAATGACCAGAATCAAAATGCATCCTGAAATGCTATATGTGATTTAACATTATTAAAATGTACGTTACATATTATGAGATATGCCAAGATATTTAAACAATGCATAAGAATATTATCTGTGATTATGTTTTTTGATAAATTATGTTATCTGAAGTTTGTGACTTGAGTTTTAAAATTTAGTGAGAGAACACCTAGAGGCAATGGTGACACAAAAGAAGATATCATTTAGCAGTCTCTGGGGGATTTTTGGACACCTGCAAAAATCTTTCAGGGCAATGCTTGGTTGTTTCAGAAAAAAGGGGTGGTTCTTCAACCAAAGAGAATGGTATAAAAATATGATGTGTATGATATGATGTGTATTCAGCTCGACTCCAGAGTCAGCTCAGGTTTATATCTTTTTGCATGAGTAAACTCTACTGCACCGTACTTCAGCATTTTTTGTTTTTGTGAGGGAGACCAGTGTCTGGAGTGGAGGTTCAGACTTAGTCTCTGGCTCAACAGCACTCCAATTGGGAGGAGATGGAAATTTGTCCTTGTAGAATGAATGAGGTTCACTGTATCAAGGGCTGCTGAGAGGTCAAGCAGGATAGGAACTGCAACTATGGCTGCTGTTTTGGTGGAGTAGCCAATATTAGAGGCATGAATCAGCCCTGTGGGGCCAGTATCCAGTATCCTGCAAGCATATATTCTTAGGTTTGCATAATCTTTAACTTGTTCTCCACTGTGCATGCAACATAATTTGTAGCACGGTGACCGGACATTTCTCACTGGAATCCACCTTGGGAGTCTGATATTTTATATCACTGATGTACATCTTTTATACTGATGACTTCACAGAGAGAGTCTATCTAAGGCATAGCACTGCCACCCCTCACCAACCAAACCTTGACCAAGGACTTTTACTTTAGACCTGTGGAAAACTGAAATAACTGAACAAAGGTCAAGCCATTTTTGAATATTTTGTCTAGCTTTGCTTCTGCATGCAACATACAGAAGAAGACAATTTGCCGATGTTGAAAAGCCACTCACCTCTGGCCATATCAGACCATGCAGAGAGTAAAAGCTGTATCTTCAAGATGTGCAGCATTAATTCAATGACAACATGCTTTCCATTAACCTTTCTATGCATGGGCAATCAGTAGACCCAACTGTGACATTGTCCCCAAGTGGGACATTGTTTCTTGGAAGGCATGTGTAGTGAGTTATTCAAATGTATTTTTAATAGCTGTCAGTGCACTTCTTAGATGTAACGTTGCAGTTCCACTTGAGGTTGAAGAGTAGTTTACGTCCTAAATAAAAACAATTCAAGCTTTTATATTCATCTTTGTCCCCTCCCTGTCTGTTCATTGTCATGGATCTTGGCTCTTTAAGTAATTTCCATTTCAGGGTGGATCTGAGTGGTCGTCAAGTACCCTGTTAGCAAAGCCGGAGTCTTTTGTTGTAGCCTGCTGTGCTTATTTGTCATGGTGGTACTTTGCTCCCAGTTTCCTAACCCCATTAACTAGCTTGTACCTTTCTTGCTTCCACCCTCACCTCATTCTCTTAATTTTTCTGAATAAGAGCTATCAGATGCCCATCACCTTATTCCCACCACTGTATCTGTTATTTGTGTTTATCCGGACTCTTTAGGATTTGTTAGGTCCAATTAAATCATTTTATAAAGAGTTTGGTCTAGACCGGCTCCATATTTGAAGTGCCTTGAGGTAACTTTGTTATGATTTGGTGCTATATATTGATATTGCATTCATAACATAACCAAGTCATGTTAAAATTGTCAAGAAAAGAAAAACCAAATTTGTCTGTAGAGGCTGATTTAGGTAAGATCCTCCTTCTTGAGACAGATAACTAATCAAAATGACAAAGGACAGCCTGTGACTGCTGGTCAGCATTATGTTTCATTTGTGCTGTTTTACAATCATAAAAATAACAACCACAATAATGATCCAGTTTAACTGGAATCTACTGACAATCGGTTGGCAGGTGAGGGAGGGACTGGCTCATAAAAGTCACTTATACAACTTAAATGAAATATCTGCTACCAACCCTATAATTCCATATGATTTTTTGTGTTGCTAGTGAGTGCTTAGCTCGATTTGTACCCAGGGAATAAAACCATTTAGTGCCAAAGCATACAGAACCACAGTGGCTTAATGTGCTTTTAAACTGGTGATTTATGGGCTCTTTTCTGAGGTGCCAGGAAATATTTCCTGCCCTGATAAGAGTGGAACAGTTTTAAAGTGAAAAGTTATAAAGATTAATGGTGACTACAGTTGAGAAATGAACATGTCGTTGAAGCTGAAAGATGAATGGTGACCTAAGGCCGCTGGTGTAGAGGTGGATAAATCACTATACAAGGACCTAACTCTTGTGAGGTTACACAAGAAAGCAGTCTGGACAGTTGGAGCACTTGGGGCACATGTGGTTTTTGATAAAGAGGAATATCTCTTTGTCACTTGCAGAGGAAATACACACATAAAAGCAATATTTCACCAAATGCTTTTAATGTTGTGATCAGGGTAAGCAAGTGTAGTTATTATGAGTGACAGACATAAACTGCTAACAAATGCAACCATGTACTGGACAAAATGTGTTTGCAGTTTGGTTAAAATATGAACGTATGGGAACCAGAGTATATGGAGTACTGATATGTCAGCATTACGTTGCAGCAAAAAAAACAAAACAATCAACACAAAACTGATCGTCCATCAGGCTTTGTGGCTCCTTAAATCCTTCAATCGACCAACTGGACAGAACTCCCACCCTGAACACACACACACACACACACACACACACACACACACACACACACACANACACACACACACACACACACACACACACACACACACACACACACACACACACACACATGTTGCATCCCAGCCCCCTTTCTCCCACAACAAGGAATCCCTGGCTTCCCCTTTCAGTTCACTCTTGAGGAGGGACACAGCAGTCATTTGGGCTTCCTGGAAAAATATGGCAACCAAGGACAGAGTGTGTGTGTGTTTGGTTGTGTGGTGCTTGCAGGAGGCTGGGGGCAGTGGGTCAACAGAGTGTTAAAAGCAGCCATGGGATTATGTTTTGATAAAAGACTGGACCCCCTGCTGCTGTAATTTTCCCGCCAGTCAGTTTCCTGGAATTGGGCAGTCTCTCTCTCTCTCTCTCTCTCTCTCACACAGACCTATACACTGGCCATTTGGTGCCAGCTGCTCACTATGATGCAAGAGCAGAGTGACCAGCGGGCCCTCGGGACATCTGGATAATAAAGACTTCCTTTCATTAAATCCATGAGAACATAATCCATATATTATTTTATTATATTATCTGAAAATCGCTTTAAAAAGAGACAGACGGACACTTTGCAGAATCCTATTTGTCCTGTGACAATAATAAAAGATAATTTTCCACACTGTCAGTTCATTTTTATTCTGACAGCATGTTAAACATGTGGTTTATTTCAAATAGCCGTATAGATCTCTCACACTAGTAACAGAACTAAGTCACTTACACCAGGGACCAGGTCGTCTGAAAACATTACACACATTTTCTTATGTTAGGTTTTGTGTTTTCATCACTGTGAAATACACAACTATGGCACAGTCATTTAACCAGGGAGTGAATGCCAGTAGAATTGCTGACAAAAGCCTAATGCTAAGGTCTTGGACCAGTGTAAAATCATCATCATCGTCCTTGTAAAACCTAAAGTTGTAGGCTACACAAAACTGAGCATAAAACAAAGCTATCTCCAGAAACCCAGGAAAAATATCCATTGAGTCTACAGTGCACAGTCTACTTTGGTATGTGAATGAGTGCAGCGAGCACTGGAGCACCCCAAGCACTTACAGATGGCGTATATGGATGGAAAAAGCACCTGAAAGTAGTGCTGACGGCAGCAAGCATAAAGCATCAGCAGCAGCAACAGTTGTGATCTCAGCAGTGTGTGTTTACAGCTACAATAAGCCACGCGTGGAACTCATGTATCACCACCTGCAGTAAAGCCAGCTAAACCACCGCATTGTCCTCACCAAGTTCGTGGCTGAAATCTAGGAAAATGCCAACACGGCTACACTGAAGTTGGACAATAAACACAAACAACCAGACTGTCTGTAAAAAAAAAACAAAAAACGTGTTCACACAACTTTATTCTTTTATTCTATTCTTTTTATTTGCTGGACTTCTGACAAGCCTTTTTCAATAACCCTAATGCTACATCAACATTGGGCTGAGGTGTGTACAAAATAGGTCATATGACCGACGTTGATAAAAAAAAGTGAAATTGCAGGTTTATTCTGCAATAAAGCATCAGTGTGAAAATCAATAGTGTATGTGAAAATGGTAACATGCTGAAGTGCTGACAAATGTCAATCACCCAAATAAAAGCTCCTACAGCTTTGAGTGTTTGCACATGTACATGTACAAATGTACTACACTGTGCACTGAACATGCTGAAGATGTTGTACAGACATTCAAATGTTCTCTACAAATGCCTGAGGACAAATGCCTGCCTCTTTGACACATACACAAACACACAAACCTCCAATGCCTAACTGTCAACTGCCACAACTGGTGGAGCGTTGCTAAGGTGCGTGTGAGACAGACCGGACCTTGTTCACTCCAGACAGCCCAAGTCTTCTGATACAGTGTGAAGTAACACATGCACACACAGTCATTGGGTCTGGGGTGCAAGTCTGTTTGGCACTAAATGAGACCAGTCTCCACAGCAGCTGCTTCAATGTTATTTTAACGGGGGCTGTCATGCATGTGTGTGTTTGTGTGTGTGCACCTCTTGCCCTCAGCTGTTTAGTGGCTAAAGCTCTTTTGTTTTTGAATTACCTTGCATCGTCTGGAACACACAGTAAAGAGGGGTCATCCAATCTTTCGGTGGTTTTGTTAGCAAATAAAAGGTCATTACAAGCAACATAAGCATCAATGCATATTTTCCTTTTAATGGAAGTAAGAAAAGTCCCCAAAGGTCAAGTTCTTAACTACTTTCTTGCGTGGTTTGTAATTTCATTAAATAATTAATTACATGTGGAGTGATAAATATTCATTCATTTGTCAGAAAGTGGATCAAGCTGTGCGCCAGGTAACTGTAAGAAATCACTTGATATGTACCTTTTTGTTGATCTGTTACTCTGGTTTGAATTACAGACAAAATATCTTGTGCAAGAGTAGCGACAGACTTGGACTTAATCTCTTGGACTTTACCTCCAGCACAAGAGAGAACATTTAATTTGATTTCTTGAAAAGGGTAATTGCATGTTTAACTTAACTAATAAAACCTATTTTATACATTTACATTTTATAGAATGTGAATTATCGTCATGAGAGCTCTGTTACTGTCCCCACTCAGAGGTGATTTTGGAATAGTTTTGGTTTTCTTAGCTTGTTCTCATCCATTAAAATAGTCATCAGTATTATATCTCTGTGGTTATGAAAACAATTTCTGTGTAAATAAAATAAGCAGTGTGTATGCTTATTATACAGCCAACTGCTATAGGGACAAGTGCTTCATAGCTGTTGTGCTTCATTCTGATGTGATTTGTTATTTTTTTTAGTCCTGTACCTGAACCATTCCTTAGGCTCCATGATCAGATGGGGAATTGTCCCTGAGCTTTAAACCGTGTGAGTGACACAATTGTCACAATTTGGAGGCTGCAGTTTATTTCATAAATTTGCACATGGTGTGGTGTGCAAAGTTTGTGTTTCAAAGTTTTTCAATATTAAATTAAAAAGCATTTTGCATAAAGTGTTGATGCTTGCCTGTAAAATTGAGTTCCATGTCTAAACAGAGTGCCCTCGCAGACCACTGGAACTATTTTTATTTCTTGCTTATTGGGATGAAGTTTAAGAACCTGAGGCATATCTAGCTTTTGAACTTCAGAGCATCAACAACTTACTTGATGAAATAGGCCTGTTGATGGGCGTAGCCATCCAGCCATATCCAACAGAGTCATTACCATAACAAACATTAATTCCCTTTGGAATTCCTGCCCTCTTTTCTGTACAATACAAACCAGAGTGCATACAAGTCCACTGAACTGTTCCCTTTTCACTGCTATTGTTCCACGCTGGCCGTGGCCCTCTACCAACCCCATTAATCCACAACAAGTCCAGTCACTGTTACAGTGTTTTATTGTTCCTGGAAAAAAATATCTTGTTTGTGGACAGAGCAGGAGACAGACTCAGGAATTGGTGTTGAGTGGGACGATTAACCTGCAGCCTCTGGATGTTAATCAATGAATTTACATGTACTCAAGAAATCAGAGAAATCAGAGAAGCCAGGCAATTGGCAAAGCTTACCTGTTTGTGTTGGTGATGGCTTATCAGTTTGAACCTTTATTCTAAATGTTTTTAGTTTGTGTCTTTGAAAAACTAACAAAAAATGCTATACAGTGACACAATTACTACAGGAAGAGAAAGTGGGTTGAAAGAGGTGTTCACGTGTTTTAGTTGTGGTTTTCCAAACCTGAATGGCAGACATAAAAACAAGCACATATCTACACACAGATACACACACACCACCTTGTACACTATGTCCTTGTGCCCTGTGGCAGTGTGTTTTCGTGTGTCTGCTAAAGACATTAACGTGTGGAACTTTTTGAGAAGTGTATAAATGTGTTTGTGTGTGTATCCCTACGCTGGTGATATGCAAATGACCCCATATTGCCTCACATTCATAATCCGAGCAGTTAACGAGACAACGGGTGTTACAAGCTTTACCCTGTGTCTATGTGTGTGTGTCTGTGGTTAGCCATGTAGTAATGTTTGAGCCACGAGGGGTTAACGAACACAGCTGCTGTCAGTTACAGGGTGTACAGCCAGAACTCTGGATGTGGTTTAGTGCATCTGAGTACGCGTGCCTGTGTGTTTCTCTCGTATGTGTGTTCCTGTATGTTATGTGGAATATAAAAATGAACCTTCATGAATCACGCTTTGGGCGGCATGGTGACCAGTGATTAGCACTGTTACCTCACTGATAGAAGCTTCTTGTTTCAAATCCTGGGCTTGGGGCCTTTCTGTGTTTGCCGTTTGCATGTCCTCTCTGTGCCTGCATGGGGTCCCTCCAGGTACGCTGGCTTCCTCCCACAGTCCAGAGACCTGCACGTTTAGGTTAATTCAGGACTCTAAATTGCCTGTAGGCAGGAGTGTGAGAAGTTTATCTCTGTATGTCTCTATATGTCAGCTCTGAGATGGATTGGCGACCTGTCCGGTCTATCAGAAAAATTTGTTTACAAAGTTTTCATCTGCACCTGGAAACGGCATTTGCTCAAAACATACAACAGTGACCATCTCATTGGACTGACAGTAGCCTCGATTTTGGAAGAAAACCTACGAATATGTGATCTTTTGTGCAAAATGTCGAGTAATTTAGATGTAAGAAGTTCCTGTTTGTGGCATGAAATGTTAATAGATTTTTTTTTGCTTGGAAGACATCAAACGTTGTGTTAGAGCATTTTCTCTGGTTAAATGTGTCTGGAGCAAGAGAGTAAACACAGGAAGAGCTGAAGACGCTCTCATCTGCCCAAATATGAAGAAGCCAGTAAACAATATCGTTAGTTCAGGTCAGATCTCAATTTACTTTCCAGCTCTCAGCTTCAATAGCTCTGACTAAGCCTTGCAGTTCGATACATCCTTCCACAGAATTAGTTGTGAAATTAGGAGTGAAATCAGTGCCTCTCCAGGGTGCTGCTTTGTGTACTGGTTTGAAAACACCATGATGTTGGTTGTGATTGTGAGATGCGTTTGAGAATGTATAGATTTTGTAGGCTAATTTTTGTCATTTGGAAAAATCTCAGGAGAGGTTAAAAAATAAGGAAACCCATCTGAATGGAAGCTGGTTTGACCTCAACTGATGATTTGGCCCTGAGCATCTCATATTTCAGCTGTAATCTATATCCAAATCAAAGGGAGTTATTCCTTTTACCAATCCTCCAGTAAGTCAAAGTAAAATCTGACGTTTGACACACCACGCTAACAAAAAGACAAACACAACCAGAACCTTTGGGCGAAAGTTAAAGTAATCCCACTTTTAGGTGGTTATTTGGATCTTCTACTCACTCACTTTCTAGTCAGATATATTCGATTTCTAATTGATAAAAGCAGCGGAAGAATTGGGAAATTCGCATGAGCAGTGGCTGAGCAGGACATCAAAGGAAGATTGTACCACCAACAATGTTTAACTCAAAGGTGATCTCTGACCTGCTGAGCAGAAACACAGAACAAGACAGGCTTACTGGTGCACTATGGAAGAGGTTATGATAGTCCGTTACAGTAACTCAATACACTTGGTTGTGTTGTGTGTGTGGATTTATTCTTTTCAGCAGTAGCAGCAAAGAAGGGTATAAGTGTGTGTGTGTGTGTGAACTGACAGAAAGGAATTGCCTGTTATATAAACACACACACACACACACACACACACACTACTCAAATATCTCTTGTCGGTATGGACAGCTGGTCTGTTGGCGGGAAAGTGGAGAACCAGCTGTCACTGCAAAGAGAGAGAAGAGAGAGAGAAGGAGAGAGAGGGGCCTGTTCAGACTTTCATTAATATGTCTCTTCAGTGATTCAGTCACAAGTGGTCAGCTCTTAACGCTTTGTCCACAGCATTTTTCAAACGCGTCTCTTGCTATGTTTGCCTCCTGTTTATATTACACCCTGAAAAAGTGCTAACAGTGGTAACTTTGCTGCCTCACAACACTGGGTTCAAACGCCAGTGGAGTTTGTATGTTTTCCCTGTGCCTGTTTCCCACCCAAATAATCCAAAAACATGTCCTAAGACATGCAGGTCCAGATTGTCTTTAGGCAGTTGCATGTGAGTGTTGTTGGTTGTCTCTATATGTCGGCCCTTTGATAGACTGGTGACCTTAGGGTGTACCCTGACCTCGCCCCATGTCAGCAGGGATTGGCTCACCGGGACCAGCCTCACCATGACCCATGGATAAGTGGTATAGATAATGGATGGATGACTTTGTTGTCTTTGTGGCAGGTTCAGTGAAGTTGTGACTGTCTTTACTGTTTCTCGCTCTTAATATTTCCTGCAACTAATCAGCTGAGTACAACAGGATACAACTGAGTACAATCTGTTTCCCTATTTCCTGTTTACCTGGCTCGTGCATGCACAATGTACGTGCGTTTTCAGGTCATTAGTATAGAAGCAGATCATTTCTAATACGTAGCTAAATGGTCGTCTGAATGAAGAACATTTTCTTTTTAAAACAGTGTTCTTCATTCACAAAGAGATGGGAAGAAAGGAGGAACATGAAAAAAATATGAACAGAGACAGGAATACACATCTATGCAGACAGCAGAAAATGACAAAAAGATAAGCAAACAGACAGCAAAAAGGAAAACAGGGGAAAAAGAGGAAGAAAGTTCTTAGCTTCACGCACAGCAGAGAAAACCGTCAGTATTGTTTAAATCATCCCTGTTAACACTGCAAACTACCCATCCAGTGAAACGCTTTAATTTATTTGGAGACATGGCCGTAGCTGCAGAAAGCAGTAATTTCCACAAAAATCTCTTCTCACTAAAATGGGGAAATTTAGAAAAATGTGTTCTGTTCTTTGCCGTGGCTACTTATACACTTATGACTGACTATTGAGTTTCACTGTGTAGTTTTTCTGCAAAGAAACAGAAAGTTGTTGATTATACACAGTATCAGTCAAAAGTTTGGACACACCTTCTCATTGAGTGGTTTTTCTTGAATGAAAACGATGAAAGAACACATGGAATCATGTAGTCAACAAAAAAGTGTTCAACAAACCAGAACATTTTTTTATATTCAAAGTACCCCCCTTTTTGCTTTGATGGCAGCTTTGCACACTTCAGTCATTCTCTCAATCAGCTTCATGAGCTAGTCACCCGTAGGTGCCTTGTCAAGAGTTAGTTTCTGGAATTTCTTGCCTTCGTAATGTGTTTGAGACCATCAGCTGTGTTGTGCAGCAGTAGGGCTGGTACATAGGTCTATATAGCGAATAGCCCTTTTTGATTATTGTTCTAAACGATATTATGGCAAGAACCACTCAGCTAAGTAAAGAGAAATGACAGTCCATCATTACTTTAAGACATGAAGGTCAGTCAATCTGGAAAATTTGAACTTTGAATGTACCATCAAATGCTATGATGCAACTGCCTCTCATGAGGACCGCCCCAGGAAAGGAAGACCAACAGTTACCTCTGCTGCAGAAGATAAATTCATTTGAGTTACCAGGTTAGATTGAGCTATAGATTAAAGCCCAAATAAATACTTCACAGAGTTCAAGTAGCAGACACATCTCAATGAATCACGTCTTCATGGTCGAATTACTGCAAAGAAGCTACTACTGAGGAAGAACAACAACAAGAAGAGAACTGCTCGGGCCAAGAAACACAAGGAATGGACATTCGACCACTGGAAATCTGTACTTTGGTCTGATGAGGCCAAACTTGAGAGTTTTGGTTCCACCCACTGTTTCTTTGTGAGACGCAGAAAAGGTGATTGGTTCCCACTGTGAAGCATAGAAGGGGAGGTGTGATAGTGTGGGTGGTGTGGGGGTGCTCTGCTGGTGATTTATTCAAAATTCAAGGCACTTAACCATTATGGCTACTACAGCATTCTGCAGCGACATGCCATCCCATCAGGTTTGCGTTTAGTGGGACCATGATTTGTTTTTCAACAGGACAATGACCCCAAACACACCTCCGGGCTATGTAAGGGCTATTTGAGCAAGAAGGAGGGTGATGGAGTGCTGCGTCAGATGACCTGGCCTCCACAGTCACCTGACCTAAAACCCAATTCAGATGGTTTGGGATGAGTTGGATCACAGAGTGAAGGCGAAGCAGCCAACAAGTGCTCAGCACCTCTGGGAACTCCTTCAGGACTGTTGGAAAACACTTGCAGGTGACTACCTCATGAAGCTGATTGAGAGAACGCCAGATGTGTGCAAACCTGTCATCAAAGCAAAAGGTGGCTACTTTGAATATAATATATAATATAATATATTAATCTTTATTTACTACATAATTCCAAATGTGTTATTTCATAGTTTTGATGTACTTTTACTTAGTGCATCAGAAAACCCCATTGCTTGAATTGAATTGTAAAACTATATTAGACAACATGACTTAAAATTGATTTGCAGTAATTCTAAGTAATTTTAATCTACTCTAATGAAGCCCATGGAAGCGTCACATCGTCTTTAGAGTACTTTTGCTCTGCAGTAGTTTGAGCTGGAGACAGGCTGTTTTGCTTCTTAAACTAGCGAAACAATTATGAAAATTGTGTTTTTTAAAATTCTGTGTACATGTTTCCTGTATTTTCTATTTGTATCTTAATAAAGAGACCAGAAAATAAATATGGATGGTCATTAAAACTTTGCTAAAACAACAAAGCCAGTGGTGGTTTCATAGGGTCCTATCAGTTAATAGCAGCTTTGTAGACTGCCCGTAACAAGAGGGGTAACCCTAAGCCCCTGGTCAGCAGCCATACATGGTCCAGACATAGTACAGGTTTATACCAAGTTTGTTTGAAAGAAAGTCATTAAATTGAGATTGTTGATCGTTATTGTTGATCTATATCAACATCGTAGACTGAAAACGCCCCACTAACTAAATCTATTTATTCTCAGGCATCTTGTGATGGAAATATCATCCGTCAGTGTCAGTCTGGGACATTCCAAGTTAAAGTGCTGGCCCTGCTGTTGTGGTCCAACCAAAAACACATCAATAAAAAACCTTCTCAATATTTTTCCAAAACAGCTATTTGTCCTGTGAGTGTGTTTGTATATAATCAGGTCTTGTTCTTTCCATTCTCTCTTGCTCTCTCTCTCTTTCACTCATACACACACACTCTCCCTCTGTCTCTACAATAAGGCTTTCATTCAATACCCAGTCTCAATGAGGTTAATTATCTGTTGCCTGATGTGTGAACACACACAGATACACACACAAATAACTCCACATAAATCACCCACACACACACGGATATGAATAAACACATAAACAAACATACCACTGTTTTATTTTCAGCCCAGTTTTCTTACCTATCAAGAATTTAATTTTCACTTTTATTTTTTAGATAAGTTTTTTCGTGTTTCTTTTCCCATTTTTGTTTTGATTTGTGTTCTGGGAAAAAAGTGATGGGATTTGAGTTTTGATTTTTTTTTTTTTTTTTTTTAAAACAAACCAACTGTATTTAACATACTCATATTTAGTTTTAGATGATCTGCTTTTAATTTTTACGTTTCACTGAATTGCAAGCTTTTATTTTGATGGTCAAATAGATAATCTGCGATTGTTAATTTCCCGCTTAACATACTCTTGCAGACACTTTTGACTCATCCAGAGACCCACAAACATGCTAACAAACAGACATACATGCAGGAGCCAAGGGGCATGGTAAAATAGAGGTGAATAATGAAACACATTTATTCCCGTTCCCTCAGGTCTCCTGGGACACACATTGTCAAGAACAATAACCGGTTTAACTCCATCCATTGACCTGCACGCATGCTCTCTCTCTCTCTCCCTCTCTCTCCTACACACACACACACACACACACACACTGGTCTTTATATATAACCTGACTCACATATTCTTCATTCTGTATGAGAAACACACAGAAACACAGTAACACACACTCTGCTCAACACACATTACATGCACTGTGTAAGTCACTTAGGAACAAACTTCGTGGTCCCAGTGGAACACCATGTAACAACTAGTTCCCAGATATATGTGAATGTGCTTCAGACATTCCCGATTAGTCACTTGGCTGTTGAGTGGCACAAAAGTAAGCATCCATTTCTAATGACATGCATATTAGTTACTCATTTTGTGCCCCTTAAAGTAAAGTAACATCATCACACCAAATTGGGTTTGCCATTAATGAATGAATGTAGTCCCTATAAAAACTCATGGTGCAAAGAATAATGCCCTTGCCTCTGCCCTGTCTCTTATTCTCGTATATCTAGACTCTGTTATTGTTTACAAAGTGCTCTGAGGCACCATCAACAGATTCAGTGATGGTGTTTGAATTCACATTCGTGCATTCTTCGTGCTCATTTTGGTGACTATTGTTTTCAATCTGGACTGGTCTTCAGCACTGAAACAACTTTGTGCTGACTCACCTTGTAAGAACATTAAAAAATTCAAATCTTACCCTCTGCCTCTGCAGGTATTATATCAGTCTGTTGTCTAACTCCCATCGACCAGCTCTGTTGTCTTCACTGTAATTAGTTATGGGAACAACACAATTACCACACTCTTGGCTTCCATTCAGTATAGTGCACTATGAAAAGCTGCTTTCATAGAGTTGAAAAGTGCACAAAATAATAAAGTTTGGATTTAATTTCTCCCTTTTCCTCTGTGCTTTGTCTCTGTTCTCCTTCTATATGGTTTTAGAATATAGGCAAGGCAAGGCAAGGCAATTTTATTTGCCCATTCTTACAAACAGTTTGTCTCAAAGGGCTTTACATAGCATCATAACAACATCCTCTGCCCTTAGACCCTCACATCGACTGAGGAAAAACTCAAAACCCTTTTAACAGGGAAAGCTTAGCTCTATCACATTTCCCTCTTCATGGATGGACAACAGTGGGGCCAGTAAATCTAGTGATCATTCCACCGCTGGTCAGCTCGATGTCACATAACAGAGTTGGAGTTTGCACATTGGCCATTGATCTTTCAAAATGAATTGGCAATGAATTGCTTCAATTATGGGAACATTTCAGTCTGCATTGTTGCCAGCTTAACTTAATGGTCTCTAGATTTAGAGACTTCCTTTAAAAAAAAATCAGCAGCTTTGAAATACCTTGTTGTCTTAATGGGCCGTGTTTTAGTTTTAGAAAATGAGAACAGCTTTAATCATCGGAACCTGGTCTGTATTATACATAACAGTCTATGTGAGCACAAGAAAGAAAACCGATAAAGTGCTGGCACTAGGTGGACTGCAAATGCAATGTAATATTAGTTAGTTGTATTCAGCAGTTCCAAAGTCAGTTTGACTTTGTCCTGATTTTCCCACATTAACCATATACCTATGGTTCAGCCATATACCAGCTTGTCTTGTTCTCCTTTTTTCATTCTCTTCTCATTTTCCCACCCTTTCTCTTGCTTTCTAGCTCTCTCTCTTTGTGAATTTCTCTTATTCTTTATTTCTTCTCTTTCTCCTTGTCCCTTCCCCCAATTTTCCCACCTCCATGCTCCATTGGGAGCACCACAAAGCCTGTTGCTGCCCCAGCAACCACTACGCCACCGTCTCTGCCCTGGCAACAGGCCATCGTTAGGGCTTCTGACCTCTAACCTCACAACAGCTGCTCTGCCATTGCATATCCCACAATCCCCTGCTCTCTGCTCGCTCCCGTGACCAGGGGGTCACATACATGAATGTGACTGCATCACTTTTGCTTTGTCCTCTGTCCATCTCTAAAAAAAGGTAGAGAGGAGGGGAATGAAAACAAGGCAAGAAGAGATGAAGCAAAGAGAGGAAAGGAGAGGAAGATGTGAGGATTAGAGAAGAGACAGCGAAAGAAAGACAAAACAAATGATGAGAGGAGAGAAGAGGAAGGGGAGGAAACAAGGAAAATAGGTGAGATGAGAGAAGGGTTGAAGCTGAAGACAGAGAAGAGGCCAGGAGAGAAGGGGAGCTGAAAAGACATTAGGAGAGTGGAGAGTGGGAGAGAAAACAGCTAGAGAAGATAAGAGTGCAGTACAAGCAAGTGGGAGAAAAAGAAAAGTGTCCTACACACAGCGCCATCTGAATGGTTACAAATCCAAAGTAATAGCCAGTTAACGCTGAAGCCTACTGTGTACACAGACAGCGAGTGAAGTTGTGTGTCAAAGCAAAAGTAGATCACCAGTCAGCCATAATATTATGACCACCTGCCTAATGTTGTGTAGGTCCCCCTTTTCCATTCATGAATTCCATGGAGTGTACATGTTTCTATAGCACACCCCACAGATGCTGGATCAGACTGAGCTCTGGGGCATTTGGAGGCCAAGACAAGGCTTTGAACTTGTGTACCATTCCTGAACCAGTTTTGCAGTGTGCAGGGGTGTACTTGGTCTTCAACAATGTTTGGATAGGTGGTATGTGTCAAAGTAACATCCATGAATAACAGGACCCAAGGCTTCCTGGCAGAACTTTGCCCACAGCATCGCACCTGCACCAGCTTGGCTTCTTCCTGTAGTGGATTCTGGTGCCATGTCTTCCCCAGGTAAGTGCCATCCACACGATGGAAAAGAAAATGCAATTCATTAGGTCAGGCCACCCCCTTGTTGGCGCATTTGGTGGTGATATGATCTGATACGATCATCTATCTATCACAATTTGGCCCTTGTCAAAGTTGCTCACATTCTTGAGTTTGTTGCTCACATCTTTGGCCATTTTTGCTCTTTCCAACACATCAACTTCAAGGACAAAATGTTCACTTGCTAATATATCCTACCCACTGACAGGTACTATTGTAATGAGATAATGTTATTCATATATATATATATATATATATATATATATATATATATATATATATCTGTCTCTTATACA